>JANIJG010007153.1:0-32749 GCA_024611175.1 Megaceryle torquata
GGACGGCGGGCAGCGGGGAGCCGCGGAGCCCCGGCCGCTGGCCTAGGTGCTGGCAGCGGGGACGAGAGGAGCGGGGCTGGGGGGCATGCCTGGGGCCGGGGGCATGTCTCCCCGCGTCACCCGTGGCGGAAGGTCGCGGAACATGTGGGGCAGTGCGGTGCGCCTGGAGAAAGGGGTGGGTGTGGGGCGTGCCTCCCGAAGCGGGATCAGGCGGCCGGCGGCTGCCTTCTTTGCTCGGTAGCAGTTTATTGTTATGCGAGAATACATAACATTGCATGATCTGCACGTCTTCATCTCTCCCCCTTCCCCCTAAGCAGACTTCAGTGGAAAACAGCAAACCAAACTGAATCCCTTCCCTCTCGCAGAGCCGTTGCGAGGGGACACAGTAGTGGGAGGAATCTCAATCTTTCCACTGGGCCATGCACATTTTACAGCAGAGGATCCCCAGCTCTTAGGCTGTGTGACCTAGCTCTCCCCTCCTACACATATGCAGATACCAAGAGATCCCTTGATCCCTAAGCACAGTTCTCTACAGGTAAAATCAGCATCTTGTGGCACTCTTTCCCCCCTGCAGGAAAATTTCTTTCTGTGCAAACCACACGTGCAGACATCAGTTACATGGGGATGTGTCATTCAAGCCATCAAAACAATCTCAAAGAGAAAAAGCACAGCTCGTTTGGTAGTGCATGCCTCTCAAGCTTTTCCACAAAGCACACACAGGCGCTGTGACATCTGTGGGAAAAGGAAAACCTCCGAGGGCAAGGGAGTTGAACCACCTCCCCAGAATAAATCTGAGGGACTGTGTCAAAGCCTGGTGCTGTGACACATCTTGGCTCAATGGGAAAGCCCTTTGTAAGCACTTTAGGGAACCAACTACTCTTGCAGCAGCAAACTTTAAACTAGACTCCAGTTCCTACTTTGGGATTTAACTCTCCCATCTAGCCTGTGTCTCTGGCCGATCTCAAATGTCCTTATGACTGAAAGAGGTCTCTCAGTGCCTTCTGCAATGTCCACATGGCAAAGATCACTGCAGTATTTCCCTTAAGATTCTTCAAGCTCACCTGGATCTGTATCTTTAAAACATATCAAAACATGTATTGCCTCCCTGTCCTGCCTTTCCTGTACCCTCCACACACCACGCTGCCAAGGGCATTATTATCCTGTTAGCTGGCAAATCGTCTATATCCCTTTTATCCATGTGTGCCTGAACTAGCGGCATTAATTCTTCTCCTCTCACCCCATAACGCTGTTCAAATAAAGAACAAAACATGCATCTAGTAACATCCACTCTCCAAAATGTGGTTAAGCTGTCATACTTAACCACACAGGTATTTCTTCCTATGCATGGCAGCATTTTTATGATCTGTGACCTGGAGTCTGTGTTACCAAAAAAGCCTTGTATAACTGAGCTATTGCAAGTAATCATTCTCATATATATACATATATATGAGAAAAAAACAACCCCAATAAAGATGACAATATATGTACTTTTATATATATCTTTATAAAAGTCCTACAGATACGTGGGCATAGATGAAAATACAAAAGAGTATGCATGAAAGTGATGATGGGGTAATAATAATTGAAAATTCACTTGGTCTGCAAATCACACTCCTTAAATAGAGACCTTAATGGCTTTCCACCCTATAGTGAGTTTTGGTTTATGCAGTATGTGCTCATTCTAGATGGTGAAAGCACAGTGGACATTAGGGACCTATTTATACAGTTAACTGAGGAATTTTCCTTGACCTTGTGTTACAGAGGTGTGTGTTAAAAGGGGGATTTCACAACTGGGATTCTAATCTTTGTGGGAGTCAGATCTAAATGTACTGATAGTGTCTGGTGGCTGCTTCGTGTGAAACTTTTACACTGCTTTGGTTCAGTAAGGGCTTCATCTGTTTCAAGTCCTAGGGGTTCAGCTGGGTGAAGGTGAGATTCTTGAGTTGTGCTTGGACTCCCCCACCTAAGGAGTTTTGTTCAGAACAATTTTTATTTGGCAGCCTAGATTTTTCGCTCCAGCCTTCCTGGAGGTTTTTCTTCAGACCTGTTATGGGAAATCAGTGCTTTTAAGTGCTAGGTCTGAGCTGTAGGATGTGGTTGGAAACTATCACCCTGGCGTGAGTAGAGTTTTGTGTTCTATCTGGTTACACTTTGTCAAAATGAGTTCAATGTACAGGCTCTGTATTGCCTTTCCAAAACCAGACAGGTCCTAGAGATAGTAGAGGTGTGGTACACTTGTATTGGTTTTAACTTGGAATTTGCACATAGCAGATTTTGAACTTAGAATTTGGGAGGTTTTATGTAGTGATAGAAAGCTTGTAATCAGTCACATTTAGTTTATTCATCACACAAGGGCCAGTGCAGGATTCTGCCCTGAGCTTGCTCCAGGCCTTTTTCCATTCCAGTTTTGAGCAAGCCACATGATTTCTTCATCTCCCGCAGGGACGTTTTACTATGATCTAGTTAGATGTCAGAGTTTGCACATGTTTAGTGATGTGCAACTTTACATTTTCTTTCCTAAATATGAGTTTTCTGGTTATTTCTCCCTAGGGAAAAGTAATTGAGAGGGTCATAACAGAGCAGCTCCATATGGGTAAAATTGAAATGGAGTCATACAGTATCTTTCAGTCTTACTGGGGACACCACAAATCACAATGGCAGTGATCAGATGAGGATTTCCTAGGACATGAAAAAAAAAAAACCCACGATGAAAAGTGATCTTAAAAGGCTAAACCGATATCCAGTCGCCTTCTCCACAGATGTACTCGCTCACACCTCAGTGTCATACGTGTGCTTTGTGTTACAATGGCATTATGGCAATTACATAACGAGCTTTGCAGCTGACTTCTGCCTCGGATAATAGCTACGGCAGGTCTGTATCTTGGTGGTAGTTACCCCCCTGCAGTTCTTGGAGAGCTGGCTAGTGACTGTCGTCGTAGCTGGGACTCAATTTCAGTGAATGGAAAGGAGGTTTTCTCTGGGGTTGCTGGACAGTTAAGGCTGCAAAATCCACCTGGGAACTTGTAGATATTTGAGAGCCAACTAAATGCAAAGATCAGCTTGATTACTGTCAGTAATTGAATTAGCCAAATTTAAGATTTCAGGCCCGCACAGATGTCTGAATGTATTGGAAATGTAACTTTGGCCACAGCTTAGACATCTCCTAATATTGGCCATCTGACTACTGTGACAAGATCTCTCTCAATTCCTTGAATGGATTTAAATGAATAGAAAGCTCAAGTCTATTAAACTCAACATTGCTCTCTGTTTTTTTCTCCAGTGATGCCCCTGATTTCTCTCATGTCTTTGCACAGAAGACAAACAGAAGCAAATATGGTTGCACAGTAGCAAACGTGTTTTGTGAAGTGAAATAAAACGGTGAAAAAAGATTCCAAAAAATTAAAACCTAATAGTGCTTTTGGAGTGTTTGGGAAGAGAAACTAGAAATGCTCACAGTGGGTATCAGGAAAGTCTTTTTGACCCTGAGGAGTGACAGATATTGGAAGAAGTTTCCCAGAGAGGTTGTGCAGTGTCCATTCTTTGAGGCTTTCAGGACCAGACTGGATAAAGCCCTGGGTAACCTGGTCTAACCTCATGGGTGATTCTGCATTGAGCAGGGTTTTGGACCTCAAGAGATGTCTTCTTCCATGCTGAATTATCCTGTGATCCTCTGCTTAGGATCTAAAGCCTGGACTGCTTGCCTTTCTGAGTCAGGTTAGACCCGGTGCTTTAGTCCTGTCCGGCCAGAGGACTCCAGGTCTTCTACATGTCATTAGCTCACCCCTATACCTTACCACTACCACCACTTTCCTCTACCGAGAGTACCATGTGTCATAAACTCCCTCACCATAACAACCCCAGCTGTCAGGTGAAGTCCTCCCCATGTTTTTGTGGTCTGGCAGTTTTGCAGGAGTGAGCTGAAATGCTAGCTGGGTTAGGCTTATGCACCGTTGCTGGCCATGCAGAATAGAAAAGGCAGTGCTCTTCATTTATCAATCTCTGGGTCAAATCTGACCTGCCAAAGCCAACTGCCTGGCTTGCAGGACTCCTTTCCATGAGGAATGGTTGGTGTACAGTCAGAGGGAGGAGTACATGCTTTCTATGTTGCTTTCTCACTGGATGTGCTTTCCTAAGTGAAAATGAATGGCTCATAGCATCCATGGGAGAAGAAATGGAGCCAAAGACCACCCACTTCTAATCCAGTCACTTTAGATTCAGCAGAGTGGAAGCAGGATAGCAGAGTGGCAGGCAAGGGGGTACGTAGCTGGAGCAATCAGTGAACATCCCCTTCATTCTTCTCCTTACTCATCTCCCCCCCCCCAGATCTGAAGGTGTGTGGAGTGAGATCTGGTAGGGAAAGCATAGCCTATGCACTTGGAGTGTGAAAAAGTGAGACACCCAGTCTGCATATATACATCATATCAAGAGGCCTGGTGTCCAGTTCCTCCCTCCTGCACCTTCAACATAAAAGTGAGTCAGTGAAGAGAAGTACTGAGAGGGAGAAGTAAGAAGGGGAAATGGTAATGCAGAAGGAAAGCGAGGCATGGCATTAGGGATATATTCATTTACTGGCACGCACACAGGTGGAAGGGGAAGGAGCACAGAACTCTTGCGTAGAACCTTCTACTTCATAGGCAATGTGGTTGAAAAAATGGGACTCCAAGAAGAAAGGCACCTGCGTGTCTTGTTCCTCTCTTACCCGGGGAAGAGACAAGCAGAAGAGAAGGACAAAGGGACACCTTTCCTTCCAGATCAGGCTGCTTTGTGCTTAGTGTCACTTCATTACTCCTACTTCTTCCCAATCTGGCCTTTCTTTTGAGCAGTTCTCAATCTGATCACTTTAAAAGCTCAGCTAACAAGCTCTAGGATAATAACTTCTTTCTACCAGTAAGGAACAGAACAGAGACTGTCTCCCAGACCTAGCAGCCCTTTGTTATGAAGTGTGTACAAACTGATCATCTCTGAGACCCCTCCCTCTCTTGCCAGGGTTCTGAAATAGGCTGGTGGTTTCCAAGTTGTTGTGGAGAGAGGACTAACAAATGGCTTGATTGCATAAGCCTGGTTTTGTAAGGAAACCATACGAAAGTATATCTGCAAGATATATAACCATACTTGTCAGCAATAGTTATTAGGATAAGAAAACAGTGTTGCCAGTTGACCTAAGACTTTATTTTTTTTGGTGGACAACACAACAGATGTAGTTTTGGAACTTTTATGGGCAGTAACAGGAGAGCATTAAGAGAGAAATTAAGGAACTGATGGGAAAATGGAAGTAATGAACACTGTTTCATTGGCATGTAGAACTGGGAGTCTGACTTGTGTAGACTGCTGTGTAAATATTTTAGGGCCTGTTTTCTTGGGATGAAGTAGGAGAAAAATTGTTTGCAGCTCATTTAATAAGGATATGCTTTCTAACAGCAAACAACCATGACTTTAGACTGATACTTAAAGCAGCCAATTCAAGATAACTTGCACTCAAGAATTTTTAAGCAGTAGGATAAAACATCAAAGCTTTGTTTTTCACCAAGTCTTGAAATACTGAGGAAGATCTGGAGGTGAAGAGCTGGGCTTTTATCACAACTTTTAAAGTTCTGCAAGACGACCTTGGTACTTCATTTTTTCAATCTGATAAAATTCACAGTGAAATGTTAGAAGGACAATATGCCAATCAGAACGGGTTTATGTAAAACAGATTCTGTCAATCTAACAGTTTCATGGCTTTGATGAAGTTCCCTGCAGCCAGGTACTTCTGTGATAGAAGCACCTTTACCTACAGTCATGGTAACGGATCTAAAATACTAGATTGGTAAAAGATAAAACCACTGATCAGGTAGCGACCGACTTAGTACCGTGTGATTCTTTAACTAATAATACATGAATAAGGTACCTCAAAATTCAATAGATAGCGAAATAGTAACAAAGAAAGAATACTTGTTGAAAAGCTTGTGTTTCTTATGTGACCCCACATTTCTCAATACAGTTGTCAGTACCGTGTGATTTTAACATATTCCTCAAAATCCCGAGGGAAATCCAAAATACCGATAAACTTGGTGGAATCTACAAAGACTGGGAGAACTGCTAAAAATGCAAATGCCAACAGAAAGGATAAATGGCTGATATGGGCTGATTTGATTCATTTGGAGTGCTGAATTTTGACAGCCAGTGTGTGTTTCAATCTAACCAAATGGAAGCTGATCTATCTAATGACAGAGCGTGAAGAGGACCAGAGCTCTGTGTTAGAAAGCAGTGGCACTGAAAAAGCTTATAGATATCTGAACAGATAATCAATAAATCAACAGCTGCTATTGTGATGCTGCAGATGAAGAAGCTAATGTGGTTCTTTGATTTATTAAGAGCCAAATATTGAACAGGAGGAGAGCAGGTTATATTTTCTCTGCATTTGGCACTTGTGAAAACAGGATTTTTCATTTACTTCGTCTAATTCTATTATTATCGCTTTGAGAAGTGCTTCAAAACTGAAGAATGGCCAGAAAATAAACATGGAACCATGAATAAAAACTTACAGAAGTGACTCGATGACAGTTTTTACGTGCTCAAAGCCCTCAAAACCATGTGCTTTTCACCCTAGAAGAAAACAGTAAAGATGGAAGAATGGCAGATACACTCAGATTGGAAATGAGGCAAAAACTCAAATGGTAAAAATACTTGACTATTGAAATAATTTACTAAGTCACTGAGTCCTCTGTCATCTGAACACACAAAAATTGAGATTAAAAAACCCCAAAAGCTCTAGTTTAAGCACCCCAACAAGGTATAATTTGGTATTTTTCCTGCACATAACTACCAAAAGGGATAAGCTTAGACTCTTATTTTAAGGAGGTCAAATTTTGTGAGCAGGATGTTACTCTGTCAGTTTAAGCTGCAAGTTCTCAAGTCCAGGAGTACATTAGACTTTTAAAGGAAGCATACTTTCTATATCCTGGGAATACGGTGGTATCCACAGATGCTGATCAGACATGGCTTATGGCATAAGCTTCAGTGCAAAATTTCTTAACTAAATTGGGGATAATAGTTTGGTGAACCGAATGACTTAACATGTGGATTGATGTTCCACTTGGGAAAAATAGTTTTAGGGATTATACTTCTGACCATTTACAATCACTGGCTAGGATGGTGACAGGAAGCTGGGACAGCCAGAGGAAGATCAAAGATGCTGTGAAGGCAGGAAACTCAGTACCAACAGATTTTGAATCCAGGAAACTTTGGGCTAGTAGACAAGATACACCTAGCAGGCAAGCTAATAATTACTCTAAAGAACAGAATTAGTGCGTGTGTGGATAAATGAGATACACTGAGGAAGTATTAACACTACTGTTGTTAAGGGCTATCACACCTTACAAGCCTTAGAAGGGGTCAGCAAGCATATTGACAAAGGAGATCAAATAGCTGTACTCGGATTTGCAAGGCACATTTGTAAAGGCCACTGCCCCCAGGCTGTTCAGGACATGAATCTTCTGTTGAATCAAAAGAAAGTTCCTGAAATTATTAAGTAGCTAGGTGAAGATAGGAAACAAGGACTAGCATGAGACTGACCTCTTTCACAGGGATATTCTTTTTGGATTTTGTGCCTATCCATGACTGATATGAAAAAGGGAGGTAAATAATGAGCTAACAAAGGAAGGTAATGACAGTAATCATTTGGGGAACAAGCAAGCTGTATGCAGAGATTAGCCAAAGGATTTCACAGTAGTGAATGACTAGGTGTTAAAATTATAGGTGAAATTGGATTAGATAAATGTAAAATGATGCGTACAGGCAAAGCAATCCCAGCATTACATTTGCAATGATGCAGGTTCTGAGTTTACTATTTCCATGCAAGAATGAGTTCTTGGGGTTATAATGAGTAGCTTAATTCTTAGTACCAGTAAAAATACCAATCAAATGTTACTAATTAGGAAAAAAAATAGAGAATAAAATGAGAAACAGCATTAACTCCCACACACTACACCCTTATTTTGAATATAACGTGTGGTACTTGGTTGCCTGTTCTTATTTCAGAAAGGACATAATCAAAATAGAAAAGATTGAGAAAAGGGCACCAATCAAAGGTATGGTGTGGCTTTTATAGGAGGAGCCATTTAAACAGGGATTTCTCAAGTAAGGAAAGAAGGTGACTAGGAAAAGTTACAACCAATATCTATAAAGTCATAACTTTTCTCTGTGATATGAGGAAATGAAGAGGGAAGAATATTTCATTATCTATTTCAAACGAGAATCTAGACATCAAATGAAACTAGCAAGTGGCAAGTTTCAAACAAACAAAAGCCAGCACTTCTTCATTTACTGCAGAGTTAAATTGTGGAACTCCTGGTCATACGATGCTATGGGTCTAAAAGTTTTCTTTGGTTTTTAAAAGTGAACAGATTAATAGAAGAAAACTCTTTTGAAGATGACTAAATATAGAGGCAATATCTCTGCCTCAGGAGATACTTGAGGTGTAAATTGCAGCAGGCTGGGAGAAGTACTCTGGGAAAATAACACTACTGTTTCCCCTGTTCATATTCCTCTTTCTTCCACAGCCACTCTCACTTTAGGGATAAGATGATACCCCCTCCAAACAAATACTAAATGCCTACTTTCCCACTGTCCCCCAAAAAAGAGAGAGAGGGAAGAAAAAGGGGGGGGGGGGGGGGTGTGTGTGTGGAAAAAGACAGTTCCTGAGGTGGGATCGAGGGGTCTAAGAGCAGAAAAGAAAAAAAGAGAACAGGCTAAGATAAGATAAGATAAGATAAGATAAGATAAGATAAGATAAGATAAGACTAACAGGCTAAACCCAGGAAAATAGGGAACCAGAGAGGAACAATGAGTAGAGCACCCCTGTATTTCCATGGTATCCAGGGACTGGTAGGTACTGCCTAACGATGCCCTATCCAGAGCAGTGGAGTAGCAATAGCACTGCTAGTTGCTGCTATCAAACTCATTTTCTTTAACAGGTTGTTAAGTTATGGGTAGGCCAGCCTCATCTTACAGGAGGAACAGGCCAGCAGTGCCAGTAGTTATCAGCAAGCTCTGTAGCCAGAGCTGGAGTCCCCATGGCACAGGGAAGCACTCTGCCCTCTGGGTCCCTTTCCCTCCTCGAACCCTCACTTGGGCCCTCACTGATAAAGATGAGGTTGTAATCTGCCATGGCAAGGCTCAGATGCCTCTTCTTCTGTCAGCATGAGGAGCCTGCAGACTTATGTGAGTCCACGGTGCTTTCAGTGCCCAAAAGCCTGTGGAATGGGACATTCCTGTCCTTCTGCTAAGTAAAGGTCCCCAGCCCAGCCAGTGAATGTGGCAGAGAGCAACGGCTGCCCCCTGACTCAAGGACAAGCAGCAGAGGGAGTGGGGTAGTCCTTTGGGGGTCAGAGGGACCTCATGAACAGCAAGCACTCCCTGAAGCTTGCTCCATGTAGCTGCAGATACCCTCAGGAGCAGCAGGGAAGATCATGGGGCCAGTTGGGCAGGGGGTGGGCACCTGGTGCTGGCAGCTCTGCCCGGTGAGCTCAGCCCCTGCTGTCTCAGTGCCAGCAGGTCATTGTCATTTTCCCCAGTTCCTTAGGTCGCTGTGGTGCTCTGTCTGGTGAGGACACCTGAAGCCCTGCTGGTGGCTTTCTAGGATTTGGAACAGCTTCTCCCTCATTGTTCTGTACATCTGAAGGGAGCCAAGGCGTTCTTGGCACCTGCACTGGGTCACTAGCGTGGAAAAGAATGGATTGGTAAAGCTGTCTCATCAGAGATAGTGCCTGTTCCCCCACTGGCCAAGGATCTTGAATTCATTGCTGACTGGAGCGAACAAAAGCACAAAGATAGGTGAACCTTCTGAGATCCCATAGCTTAGACCTTCACAGGGGAATGACAGCAATGGCCTCATTTTTCCTCACTAGATGTATCCAGCTCTGCCCTCTCGGCTGTCTTTGTGAGTCTAGCCATGGCTTGAAGTGGCCTCCTCTGGTGATGTGGAGGTGGTCCATCTTCTCTCAAGGGATGGGAGATGTTGAGTCCACAAGTATGCTCTCCATAGCTGTCCACATGATAAGAGCCGTCGGTGGAGAGGATTTGGGTCTCCAGGCAACAATGCAATGAAGGAGGAAGGTTCCCCCAAGAGGGGTGGGTATCTGCTTATATGGTGACCACTTCCATTCTTTGCTGTTTGGAGGGCTAATGACCCTTTCCCGGGCCAGAAAGCAGTCAATTCAGAAGTGTCCCAGGCTCAGTAAGGAAAGCCTGAAATGTCCCTTGAGGAGCTGTGGATGCACAAGAAGATTCCTGATGTTGAATGATACAGGACTCTGTGGCTCTCCGTGCAGTGTACAGCCCCCGCTGTCTGGATGGGGACTCGCTGGCAAAGGGAGTTGTCCTTTGAAGCCCTGCAGTAGAGGGCTGATGAGAAATACCAACTTCTTCAGGGCAGATGAGGGGAGGAGAATGAGGAGAGCAGCACTGGGAAGAGAGGTGAAGCAGAAGTTAGTGTCATCTCTACACCCAGCACCAGGAGGGGCTTGAGAAGAACGAAGAGCCCCTCACTGAGAACCCTTTACCCATTGCCTCGCACAGAGTGGCTTTTGATGTTAGGAAGAAAACCTGCTATGGCTTTGAGGTCATTTTCTTGGCCTAGGGCATCACTGCCTCTGGAAAATCCCACACTTTGTTTTTCAGGGAGGGTGAGAGGGAGGCAGCAGTCTCTGTTCCTCCTGGCTGGCTCTGATCATTGTTGCTTTTTCAAGACCAGGTGCTTGACAGGGACTGTGGCTGAGCATGCAGTGGCTGTGGTGAAGGAGGATGTGGCCACCTGGTTGTATACTCTTGGGGCTGCCACAGTGATACTCCACAGCTGAGGGTGGGGACAGGTAAGGAGAGTGGAGCCTGGACTGGACAGGCTGACGCTGCCTCCCTGTGCTGGTGTTTTGAGCGGGCTCTTGTTCTGCTTCTTCCTCTGACTTGTCCTGCTAGCTGGGGAGTGGTAGTGGGCCAGAAGGCGCAGCGGTGGAGTGTCACCTTGGCCTGTCGACGTCACCTTGGCAGTGGTGCACAGAGAAGGACCAAGAGCATCCCTGGGGCGAGAAAAGTGTGTTGTGCTCTGCTGGTTGACTCCCGAGGAGCATTTGGCATGGCTCCTCTTCCCCACTGCTGGAGATGGAACTATGGGACATAGTTGTCAAGGCTAATGGTATTCCTATGCTCTTAGGACATGTTGGCCGCAGAGATTAAAATTTAAACACATATGGAGAACAACATATGAAATCACCCACTGTGTATTATTTCTGTGATGTTGGCTATAGACCAACAAAAAAAGGGCTGCTACCTTGGTTCGTACTGACGTTTTCATACTTACTGTGCTGAATGAGGCCCCTGGGGACATATTTTCTGCACTTCAGAGAAGCAGTGAAGAATGAGGATAAACCCATCGTTGCTGTTCATGCTGGCTGATACTTGTTCTGCAAATGAGACAGGGCTTTGGGATTTATTTTTTTTCCCAACAATTGCCTTCACTGGATGTGTTTCATTTTGCTCTACCTCCTTAGCTTAAATGGCATGAGTGCTTCTCAGAACGGAACATTAGGCTCTCTGTTCATCTCCTTTTAATTGCAAAGACACGGTATGCAGTAGCCTTTAGTATTGGTTTGAAAGTGTTTCCAGTCAAGAAGAAAAATGTTGGTGCTGGAGCTTTAATCATTAATTCTAATTCCTAAACAGCTCTAAAAAGGGACCTACTTGCAGAAAGAGGCAGAGCAGTCTGGAAAAGAATTTAGATCACCCATGTCCAAAGCGGAGATCCCGAGAACTGTCCATCTGAGTCCTAATCTTGCAGACATCTCTGAGCTGTGTTTTCATGTCTGATCAAAAATTTCAAAGTCATCTGTTTTGTGGAGACCAAGACATTTCCCTGCCTTGATGAGCACTAAACTCTTCAGCCCTACCTCTTCCATGAAAACAGACTTTTTTTCTGTTCATCTTCCACAAGTGCCTTTGTTTGCTGCCAGCAGCAGCAAATTCATTTCTATGTTTCCTCACGCAGCACAAGCTAGAATACTTACACAGTTGTGTGAATAATTCAGGTTGGTTGATTTCTCAGCTTTACCTGGGAGAATCTGAATACTTGCACCTGAGGTTCACCTCAGGGACTGCTCACCTGACAGAGGTTTATTCCTTTCCTTGGTGTTGACCTTTTGGCTAGCTCTGAATGGCTCTCTGTAAAGAATGTAGGGAAGGAAAAGGTTTCTATGATTATGCCATCCATCCATCCATCCATCCATCCATCCCTCCATCCATCCATCCATCCATCCATCCATCCATCCATCCATCCATCCATCCATCCATCCATCCATCCATCCATCCATCCTTCCCAGTAGCTTGAGCTGCTTTTATTTCAACCACGTTTGACAGGACATAATGATGTTGCGTTTGACGAAGATGCTACACTCCCATGAGCATCATGAAAATTGATATCAGGGAAAGAACAATTTAAGGACTGATCATAATTACTGCAATTACATTTGTTGATTTAGGAGTTGTTCAGGGAAAAAAAGGGAATGGAAAAGAATAATTGAACCTTTTACTCTAAATATTGGTCTTTACCAACATTAACATTAGCCACCAATATTGAATGATAATGTTTCTACTCTCTGCTGGAAAGTAAAACTTGAGAAGCATAAGAAAGCATGTTAACAGGGGATAATAGCAGTGCTGGAAATTTACTGTTTAATTAATATGTTTCTTCTGTTGTTAATTGGCATGACACATCAGAAGGCAATTAACAGAAATACATGTTTGGTATATGGTGTATATCTTGCCAGCACCATGTCAGGAAGTTAAAGACAGAATTTAAGACTCTAAAACTGTATTCATCAACTTACCGTGGAGTAAAATAGAGAAGACAAGTTAGAGAAGATGCTTGGCATCCAGGACAGAAGGTAGAACAACACAGATTATTAAAGGCTTCTGCATAGATGCAGATGCCTGATTCAAGCACGTACCTTTTTAAATTAACAAAATCCAGACTCAGGTACCAAATATAGTATCAGAGAGTACACAGTGGTAATAGGAGTTGAGAAAATGTCTAGAGGAAACCCAAGGAGAATGGGCTTGTTTAGATTAGGAAATAAGTGATTCAAAACAAGGTGAGTTTTGTAGGATCACAGAAATCCAAAGAAACTGAAATTAGGTCCAACTAAGAAATCCTGTGTCTCCATGGTAAAGTATGTGGCAAAATGAGCTATTGAAATAGAAAAAAAAAGTAGTAATATTAGATCAGCAAGGTGGGATAAAGTCATCCAGATGGCTTCTTGGATTTTTCCAGTCGTTATTTCATATTGCTTGGGAATGCTTAGTGCATACATTTTCTAATTTCACAGATATTACTTACGATGGTCAAAAGAAAAAAAAAAAGCAGAAAAGGTTATTCTCTTTCCCCTATCTTCTTTTCTCTTTGAATGTTTTTCATCTTTATTATTTTGAAAGGCCTAACTTAAAAATAAATCTTGATTTTTACCTTCATTGCACTGTAATAGAAAGAGGGATGATAGTTTTCCCCCAAAGGCTTAGAGGACTTGAGTTGGAACCTTACTTCAGTTATGATGGAAACTTTTCCTGATGAGTGTTTGTCAAAGTTTTTTTATCAAATTGGTGTTAAAAATACAAAGCAAACATGATCTGCAAACAGTGTGGATTTATGTATTTCAGCTGCTTTGTTTTTACCTCACTGCTTCCTGCTTGTTCTTCAGTCACCTACTGAGTCTTTCAGAGCAAGGATGGAATTTATTATGTAAAAAAAAAAACCCCAAATCAAATAAATAAATAAAAAAACCCAAATAAAAAAATCAAGATATCTTTAAGAAGGTCAATGAAAAGGAAAGCCCTCTATATCCTTTCTATACACACTATACAGAAACGATGACAAGGAAATCAGAAACCCAGTTATCCTTCAATTTTCATCATCTTATTTCAGAACGTTTCAATAAGAAATTTGGTACCATGTTGTTTGTAAAAATCCCACTTTAAAATTAGCTTTATGACCTGCTCGTGTTTTCAAATGCTTATCAACTGTATATGGAGAGGAGCAAATGCTGTGCTGCAAGAGGTGATTGATGATAGAATTACAAATGGAATAGTCATGATAATTAAAAGGAAGTGGAATGGAAGATGGATAAGAGAAAAGAGATTATATTGGAGAAGAGATGTACCATTACAACAGAAAAAAACCCAACATACTAATTGAAGGGAGAAAGAAGTTGACAAGAGGTTGGATAAAAACAATACTGAATTATGATGTACTGCTTTCGGTTTCTCTTTTCCCACTTCACTGTCCATACTTCTGATTTTCCATGTTTCCTTCCATCTGCCTGAGCAGAATTTGATCTCTCCTGTCTATGGATTAATGTTACTCTTGCTATTTCTAGCAGAAGAGAAGAAAAATCTCACTAACCTTTACCCAACTTTCAGTAAGAGGAAGTAACATCGCCCCAAGCCCAACGCCAATTAGAACCCAGAGGTTTTCTTTTCAGCCACAATATGTGGTATTGTAACTCTTCAGCAAATATTATCGCCATTAAAAGCATTTAACAGGCACTAAAGAGTTATTTTCTCCCAATATATTTCTTTCATAGTACCTGTGAAACTTTTTAAACCAAGAATTGTCAATAATTACTCAGTCTTTATGACTGTAGTGCATGCAAGATCAAATATTACTCATTCTCTTCCCTTGTCTAGGTGGATGAGATACTTCAACTGCAGAAAGCCCCTAATACATACATTTTTATACGCCTTTTGTTCTACTATTATGGAACAGGTGTGGACTTTCAGACAAATAATTTTGATGTAAATGTTCTTCAACCCTTTGATGCCACCATCTGCCAGAATATTAATATCTTCCACAGTCTAACACTTCATGGGAACTGTCAGTGAGCTAGCAGAATTGAGAGCAAAGATTGAGCGTCATTTGCCAAACTTTGGGGCTGTCAAGTTGTGTGTGCCAGACTACCTGAGGTCTGTCTCTCTTTTTGTTTGGGGTGGTCTTTGCAGTGTATTCACAGAGCAGTGCTGCAGCCTGTTTTGCACTGGGTGCCAGGATGAATGCCTAAACTTACAGAAGGGCCGCAGCACTATGCCCAGAAACAGCTGAAAGTACAGGAAAACGACCTAGGGTAAGCAGAGCTAAAACAGGGTACCTGCACTGAAGGCTTCTGTACAGCTGCCTTCTGCTCTGGAGAGGTGGAATCTCTTGTGCCTCTTCAGCATCACTGTCTCAATCAGCTCTGTGGCAGGAATGCCCCAGCATTCCCCTTCTTGGGTTCTTCCCTTTTCTTTCCTCTTCTTGGGCTGTGTGCGTGTGCTTGTCAAGAAAAGAAGCCAAGAGGATCACAGCCTTGGAAGGTGGCATTTTGTCATGCTCATCATAGCCATGTTCTGCCTCCTCCCAGTGTCTGGCTGTGTCTGACCTCTATGCTCACCTTTGTAGCATACAGTACAGGGATCTCCTTTTTCTTTTTCAGGGAACAGAAAATTTACTCAGCCTAGTCAGAGGCATGTGGGGGATTCTATTAAAGCACAAAGTTCGAATTATCCTGGTGAACAGAAACATACGTCAGGTGTGAAGTGGAAAACATGCCTCGGTTCTTTCAGAAAGAGATCTTGCACAGCCGAAAATGAAGAGATGTGAATGTGCAGTGGACACCAACTCAAATAGCATTCACTTTTTGCTGTTTTTTCATCTTACCATGTTTAGCATTTAAAAGGGATTTTAATTTATTATTTAATTTGTTATTAATTTTTAATATTTGTTTTTGCTAGATGATGAGTGCTTCAGGCATCCCACTCATCAGTGCCTCCAAGCTTTCCGCAGGCCTACGTAAGGTGGAGCACAGCATCTCTTGCCTGTCAGAATATTGTTACCTGGGAAGTGCAGTGATGAGCCAGTGCAAACGTATCAAAGCTGCTAGAATGAGCCAAGGGGTTTGCATATGTCCATGGAGGAGAAATTTGCTATAAAGAGTAACTAAAAAGCTAAAAGCGGATGGAAATAGAACAATTCACATTCAATGGCATTGATTACAAATAGACTGGATATTGCTGAGTTGATCCCAGGAATAGATGATTCTTCTGGGAGCTAGGTCCCAAAAGGCTCAGGTTTAAACACAGTACAACCTTTCCTCCATGACATAGGAGGAAATAACTTGGAACGGAGTTGAAGGATGGCACAAAGGCTGAAGGCACAGGAAATTGCCACCTAGACAGAGCAGAACGGTCCTGGTTACTTGGCTTATTTAAGTATGCTACTTTGCATCTACTTTCACTTTCATTACAGTTTAATCTTACTCAAGAATCTTAAATTTTATCTTTATGAATTCAATTTTATATTTTCTGTGGTATGTTACTAATACTTAATTTTCCTCGATCCTTTAAGTTGTATTTAAGTGCATCCAAAATCGGATGGCACAGACTCTGCTTTGAATGGGTGACAATCCCAGAAAGCTGTGCAATGTGCCCAGGGATCTGAATGAACAAACAGCTGAATGTGAGAATCTACTGTGAAGTTATGGCACGATGGGTTAATGTGAAGACAGGCAGCAAGTAACTATTTTTAGCTTTACATACATTACTGTATGCTTTTATGTCCACGTATCAAAGAACTGAAAAATATGAGATGTCTTTTAGAAAGAGACACAGATTTTTTTAAAGGGACTGGAAAAAAAATGCTCTACTGCAAGAAACCGAAAGATCTCAGTGTGTTTAATTTGCCAAGAGGAAAAGCTATAGTATGGATAACTTTCCAGAAAGGTAATGGCAGGTATTAAAAAGGTCTTTAATCTTGGGGAGAACGGCAAAGCAAGGGCATCAGCAGCTCTAAGTTGATGTCAGACCAATTCAAATTATAAAGGAGAAATGCCTTTTTAAGTGACGATGATTTAATATTGGAACAGGATATCAAAAGAATTGGTTCTTTCCCAGTCACACTTCATGACTCGATGCTTTTTTTCCTGAGGAGCTGTGCTTTAGCCAAGCATATGTTATGCTTGAGAAAACCACAAATGTTTGGTCTTCATATGGAGATAACTGTGTGAAGTATAACAGTCGATGATGTACAGGTCTGATGAAAACCAGAAGATCAGATTTAAGGCTGTTGTGGTGTTAAACTCAGTGATTCTCTTGTATGATGAGCTGAGTTGGCTTAAGACTGTTAGAATGAATTGTGGTGGCATTTGGGAGCCTGACCAGCTATGTTCCCACAGGAAACGAGGTGATTGCAGTAGACTGGAAGGGACTGAAAGATGTGGACCAAATCAATATGGACAGCACCAGTTCACTGCATGGCAGCAGCTTCCATCGACCTTCCACTGAGGTAAGGACCTGTCCCAGACCCACTTACCCAAGAGGATCGGAAAGTTTCAGTTCTTTCTGAGTTCAGAAATGGGTGTTGTGCATCACTGAGGCATCAGCTGGGAGAGGACCAGAATGCACCTGAGGATCAGACTTTCTTATCTATCTGTGCAGTCTGACTTGCTTTGAATGGAGTTGAGTCACTGCCATAGTGAGTAAGAATTTGCAAATGAAAGTGCTTTTAACCACTCGTGACTGGAGTGGAACAAAACATGGGAAAAACTGTCAGTTCTGACAAACCTGTAGGTATTCATTCCTTGAATATGGCTTCATTGAAATGTCCAGCACTACGTCTGTCCCAGCTTCTGCAGCACAGCCATAAAATCTTTCGAAGGAACACATTTGCCTCCCATTTTGATTTTTAGGGATGCATTCACTAGTAACTCACTGACAATTGATTTACCATGCACTATCTCAAGGGCTGCTTCATTTGCTGTTCTGAATCTTAGACACCTGAATTTTCAGCTCTGTAAGGTTCAGGGTGTGAAGTCATGATTAATAAAAGAGATCAAAGCTATTTTAAACACAGTATTTGAGGAATCAAAAATGAACTTCACAAATAACTTTAACGGATAACAAGCAATCTGCAAAACCTTACAACAGGCTGATGTACAGGGGCTTTTATTTCCTTGTTGTATCTTGCTGTCTTGGAATTGTAACTTCAAGAAACTTGGACTTTCAAGCAGAAGTTGTGGGGCCCAACATTGCATGGAAAATTCAGTTAAATCAAATGCATATCTAAGAATCAGTGAGCATAAACTACACTTCAAGGAACCATAGGTGTAATTGCTTCATCTGAATTCTCCTGGGTGTCTACATCCCCCAAACCAAGATGTTGAGATGTGAGTCCTCCCAGCTGAAGGAAATGCACTATAAATTGATACTGCGATGGCTGGTATGGGAAGTGGCTCTAGTTTGCAAGGGAAAAGTGGATCAGAATGGACAAACTAAAAGACTGCAAGAGAAAATAATTTCAGCACAAAAGAATATGTAACTCGCTGTATTATACTCAAAATACACAGGTGGTGTAGCTCCTCCTTGTGTTAGCCTCAAAGTGATGCAACTGCTATGCAGGAGTGCCAGCACTGCAACGTTTAGCAAAGAGCTGGGAGAAGGGGAGCCTTAGGAAAAGGTGTTTGTTTTTCTCTCTCTTTCTCTCTCATCCTGTTTGCTATTGTGCCTCCAAACACCGTGATACCTACAGACACCCTAATCAACAACAGGGAGTGAAATGAGCTTGAAATCCAGAAGTGGTTGTTTGGTTTTTTAATATATCAGATAAAGTAGTGGCTGCTGATTATGGCAAACTACTAGAGAGATGCCTGGCTGTTAGCAGATTGTTTGTTACGCTAACACGATGTCTTTCTTTGCTTTCTTCAGCAAACACGGACAGATTTCTCCTGGGATGGTATCAATGTGAGTATGTGCCACACCACTGTTCAAATCTCTAGTTATAGTCACAGATGGCAGACACCAGGATGTTCTACCGCTGGATACAGTGGAGACCAGAAGGGGGAACATGACTGAAAGTCGTTAGTGCCACTGTAATTCTGGGTATTGTCAATGATCCAGAGGATGGTGGTGAATTTGTGTTTGCATCTGGGTGTTTTGCTGTCTGGTGGGTATTTAAATTTGTCTGATTTTGCCTATTAAATTTGTCCTCTTTGGTACAAATGTGTGTCATTTCAGACATACTATCTTTTAGATTCCTGGGCACTGACACATAAAAGAGTTGTCTGTCCAGAATGTTTACAAAAATCAGTAGGCTTCGATTAGAGCATCAGTTGATTTCCAGGAGTTTGGGAAAAATGCATCCCTCATTTGCAGTTGCATAAAGAAGGAAAAGAATTCTTAATGTCCCCTGGGGCAGTTGGTCAGTACCAGTTAACTTCAGTTAACAAGTGGGAGAAGAAACAAGCCAACATTTTAATAGTACATGTTCCCTGTTGCTTTTAATACCTATGCCATGAAAAAAATGTTTGTTTCTTTTTCTTTTTTTTTCTTTTCACTAATGCAAAAGTAATGTAAACCCAGCATCCTGAAAAGAGAATAATGCATACTAGTGCTACCAAACTATTTTTTTCTGCTTGGGAAGCTTAAAAAATGTGTAAATTAGCTTGACAGTTCTGTACACTTGGAAAGGAGAATTAGAAGCCCATTTTTGGTAGTAGAAACATTTTCAGTTACTTTCAAAAATTTTAAATGCGTGTCCTTTTCAGGTTCTCTGTGGTTTGAAAGCACTCGAGACACTGAATATCAAGGGAACTTATATTTTTAACTAAACCTTGCCCTACTGACATCTCTTTCATTGTAGCACTTATGGCTTGGGATCTTTCACCCAGGCTCAGTTAGGAAAACAAATTATGCAGGAAAAGAATGGTGGATGCAGCAACTGCCGAGAAAAACTGTCAGGTTTTTTCCTCACTACACCTCTGTCTAGCTGAAAGCAAGGTACACAAAGTCATGTTTCCTGAAAGACATCAGAAGACAATTTCCTTACTTGCAATTTCCCATTTTGCAACCTATTCTGAATCTACGGAGCTCTTTCAGAAGCAGCTCTTTCTCTTTCTCAGTGTAATTCCCTAGAACTTCTTTGGTATGGCAGATGGCTCATGAATTTCCTTCCCATCCCATTCACTCCTGCCTTCGTGTCACAGGTCCCCAACCTCGTAGCGGTAGAGAGCTTCTGCAGTTTACTTTCTTTTCTGGACTGTTTCCATGAGTTGGCTCACAGTACAGCCCCTGAGCTGTACTGGAAAAGATGGGTAGATACCGAGCAGCAATGCCCAGGCAGGAGTGACCAGTGGGGGCATAGATGGACATTCTTCAACCAGCTTCATCACCAAAAGAACAAGGATGATGGAACATGGGCATCATGGAACAAGGCCTCTGTTCTCATTTTTTACTAGTCTTCCCCTGCTTTCTGATTTCTTCAGCTCACGTTACACGCAGACAATCCTCACTCCAGAGTTACAGGACGCCTTAGCTGCTGCACTTACACTCAGTTTCCCGAGAAACTCACCTCTCCTATTTTGGCAATTGACTGGGATTTTATGCAGTTCTGCATCTTTACAGTGCCTTCCTTCATTCCTTCACCTCCAACCATTTGACTGTCCAGTTATTGCTCTGCTCACCTTTCGTGAGGTTTGTGCCTATGACCAAATGCTTTCTTCATATCAGGATTTAAAATTTCCAGTGTCACAATCACCACTTGTGAGTATCCTTGTGTTTGTAACATTCTGGACTTGTTTTTCAGAGAGGTTGAAATGAAGAGCAGAAGCAATGCTTGTTTAACCCTTGTGAAAATTAAGCCTCATATGCAATGCCTGACATCTCTGAAGAAGCCTGATGGATTCGTCTTAAGGGATTGTGTTTTATGATGATGTTTGTGACTGCTGCTCGTTCAGGGACTGAGGCTGAACATAAAGAGAATTAAGCAGAATTGTAGACCTCATTTCATTACAATTAGTTATAGGTGCTTGAAACATCTCTGATACAGTCATGATCATTTTATTAAGACAATATGAGAAGAAATGAAACCCAAAAGTAATATATAAAGATTAATATCTGTGGTAGGATGTGTATATAATGCATTATTGTGTCTTACCTATCACACTGCCAGTTCCTCACTGTAAGCTCCCTGCATTGTCCATCAGCAATGTTTTGTGTCTCTAACAAAGAGTTGGGAACAGTGCAGCGTGTCTGTGGAGGACTGGCACCTGCCAAAAGGAGGCTTATCACAGCCTGCTTCTGCCTCTCCCACACCCACTGCCTCGTTCAGTCCCAGTGCTGTGCAGTATCCACTCCTGGGTAAATCGCCTCTGATTTTATCTTTCCTTCTTTTGTTCCTTTTCTTGTTGCTTGCTTCTGCTCCTCATCTTCCCCTTACCTTCTGGAATGCGTATACTGATTTCTCACTCCAGCTCCCTTCCTTTTGTCCTTCCTGTATATCATTTCTTCATATTCTCTCTTTTCAGCTCTCCATGGAAGATACGACCTCCATCCTCCCCAAGCTGAAACGCAACTCCAATGCTTATGGGATTGGGGCTTTGGCTAAATCATCTTTCTCTGGTGAGGTCCTCAAAATTTGAGTTTGTCCTTGGCAGCTTCTCTCCACAGGCCTTTGTGCCTCTTCCCATACTGTTCCTTTCTGACTTTTGCCCTTTCGAGGCCTTAGAGGAGTCTCCACCACCATAGTTCTAGACAAAGAAATCTCTTAGTAGTTGCCCTTTCAAAGAACAGATTTGTCTTACTTCTGTTGGCTTCTCACCGTGCACCCCAGCTCAGGCATCTTCAAGTGCTTTCCCTCAAACAGTCTTGGGTTTAACCCCATTTTCTTTTTCTTAGTTTGTTCACTTCCAGGCTTCATCCTTCACGCCCAACTCTGTCCTAAATAGATTCTAGGAAAGGAAGGAAATATTTATTTTTTTTTTTTCATATTTGGGGCTTCCCTTTTCCCCTGAGAACCAGTCAAGGAAAGTTGGAGAAACTGTCCTGGACAGTGATACAGTTCAAGATGGGAGACATTCAAGCCCAGGCCTGAACCCTGTCAGGAAAGGAGGGGAGAAGCTCCACTTTCGAGAGAGGTAAACAGCATGACAGACAACCTTGGAGCTCTGTAATAGCCCCTCCTTGTTTTCTAATGTCTGGCCCCTTAGGGATATCTCGCAGCATGAAGGACCATGTCACAAAGCCAACAGCTATGGGCCAAGGCCGTGTGGCTCACATGATTGAATGGCAAGGCTGGGGCAAAGGTAACAGCCAGCAGCAGCACCACACGCACGAGACAGCACGCAAAGATGCCGATGCCTACTCCGACCTGAGCGATGGTGAAAAGGAGGCCCGGTTCCTCGCAGGTAGCTCTAACTTTTTGGCATGTGGATTGCATTGGTTGGGATGTCCCAGAGCAGAATCCTCGAGAGACCGAAGTGCAGGAACCTGAAAAGCACACTTGGGAGAGCCTGTGGGTGGTTCAGATGGACGAAGGAGAGAGACAGAGACTGTGGTTGGAGTATTGCCAATGGAAGGCAAAATGGAGAGGGTGAGGACCAGTGGTGGGCGATGGGTGTTGCTGAGACAGGACAAGAGTGGTACAGTGTGACCCAGAGATGAGGTTACAGAGGGTGGTGAGAAGTGGAGACTTTCACACATCCCTGCTTCCCCTCCCTGTCTCCTTTGGCACAGGAGTGATGGAGCAATTTGCTATTTCTGAGGCAACTCTCATGGCCTGGTCCTCCATGGATGGTGAGGATGTGAGTGTAAACTCAAATCAGGAGAACCCAGCAGGCAACTACTCTGAGAACTATCAGGAGCTAATGGAGAGCCAAGGTGAGCTCCATTGCCTCTTAGAACACCCCTTTCTTGCTCTTGTTGTCATGTTGCTCTCTTTCCCTCTACCCTGTTTTACTCTGTAGCCTCAACTTTTGGGATTAGGATCTAGCAGAAGCATCACCTCTTTGTGGAGCTGTCCGAGGAACTTAATCTTAACAGGGAAGCTCCAAAGCCCAGTTTTTTGAGCACAGCTGTGGAAAGCTACCAGCTCTTGCAGTCAGTTGTGGGTATAATCAACTTCATCTGCCTGTTGGCTAGAGCTGCCTTTTCTCTTCACCCTCCTCCCCTGTAAAGGATTTACTGACCCCGTGCAGTACAGTGCCATGCAGAGGCACAGAAGCTATCTGAATGAGCCAGCTTGGCCTAGAAAGAGTGTCTAACTGTGTGTTGTTTCCCTCCTTTACTTGCAGAGCATATGGCCCAGACGCAGTACGATAGCTGGCCTCATTCCTACGTCTCGCAGGGCATGTATTGCTTAGGTTCATCCGATGCCTGGGAGACCAGTGACCAGTCCCTCATCGCTTCCCCAGCAACTGGCTCCTACTTAGGCCAGAATTTTGATGACTCCCAGACAAACCTTCAGGAAAGCATTTTGATTCAGAGCAGCCTTCTCCAGCAGCAACAGCTGCAGCAACAGCGGCAGGAGCAGAACTTCATCCAGAGCACGGGGCTGGTTCACGTGTGGCCCCTGCAGACTACTCAGGGTGGGGGTGGGGCCGAGTCCAGCACATACATGGAGGACCACATTGAGGATGAAGGGAACCCACGGTTGGAGAAGGCTCCTCTCCTAAACAAGAAGCCCTCTCCAGAGGAGGATGATGCAGTGTGCCGGGACCTGGAATCACTGTCTCCTCGAGAGGAGATGGAACATGCTGCACTGAGCCGCAAAGTCTCAGATGTCACCTCCTCTGGGGTGCAGTCGTTTGATGAGGAAGAGGGAGAAACAAACAACTGATGCTTTCTGTGAAGTTCTCAGCGCTGATGAACAAAGGAAGGGGTGGCAAGGAATGAATATACAGGAATTCTTCTCTCCAGCTCCCCATACTTCCGAGCAGACACACCTTCCATTCCTGACATGTAATTATTTTTTTAAATGAGGAAAATCTCGAAGCAATTGACAGATGAAGACCTCTTCTTTCCTTCCACCATGGACAGATATTTTTGATTTTCATTGCTCTGGGCAACACATGTGAGGTGCTTGGAGAGATCTGGATTGGTAAATCATTTCTAAATCTTTTTAATACAAAGTCTTGGCTGTGGATACAAACTCTTCTTGTACTGGGGATGTGGCTGATGAGACGGGCTTGGTATAGGGAGCAGCTCGTGTGGCTAGAATCCACCTTGGCAGAATGGATGTTGCTCTGTGGACGTGGTCCCCTTTGATAGAATATATGAATATAAACTGGTTTCAAATGAAGATATGGCTTTAAAAATACAGATTGCACTAGTATTATCATTGTGGCTGATACAGAGGATAAGGCTGTATTTGATAGAGCCTGTACCGAGATGAAAGATCTGCTGTGTAACCAGATCCTCAATAGCACCTTGATATGAAATTGTAGGCTTGATGGATACAAATGGTGCTGCAGTACAGATGGTGTGGCTCTGTGAGCACGGCTCTGCTGTGGCATGGAAGAATGGATGCAGATATGCATCTGACCCTGCCCTCAGATATTCATGTCTGGTCTCTTTCTAATCTTTCATTTATTTGTTCTTCTCTTTGATATTTCTACCTTCCCAGGAGCTGGCAAGAGTGGTGTGTCCTTTTGTCATTGGGCACTGGATGCCAGTGGAAAGGACATTTTCAGCTACAGAGACAGTCATAAAAAGCTGACTCTTGCAGGGGGCTTGAGAACATGTCCATCTCGCTGCTGCTGCTGCATCTTTCTGTCTTTTCCTGTGCCAGCAGCATGAGGAGACCCTGAGAGTAGGCAGCAGATCCAAGAACAGTGTGTACAGCTATGAGATCACAGATATACAGTTTACATTGATGTTTTCAGGTTTTGCTTTTTCTAACCTTTTCATATTGCTGGGTAAGTGACTCTCGAGTGGGAAAGGCCTGTACTCCAGCCATCACTTAACAGAAATGCTGTGTCTTTGCCATTTCTGCCACGCCTTCTGCAGTGCCAAATCTAGCTGAAGGAAAAGGGGTGAGAGGAAGTTTTCTCCTATTTATTTCTTTTCCCTGCCTATATTTTCTTTTGTTTTCCTACCCCAAACAATGTAAATAATGCTCAGTACTTGGTCTGTTTGTTTTTCCCTCCCACCTCTTTTTTAGGAGTGGAAAAAGCTGATTTCAGGAATTTTTCATATTTGTACAGGTTTTGGGGTTTTTTTGGTTAAAAAAAAAAATATTGTTCATTGACTAGGGGAAATTTGATCTCTTGTAGTTCCTCACCATGTTTCTACAGATCTCCTTTTGGTGGGGGGGAAGGAGTTGAACACACTGTCTCCTTTCAAGCTCTCACCAGAAGGCTGAAGAGCAGGGGGCAAAAACAAAAGAAATTTTGCTGGAGGGATGAACAGAACCAGCAGAGATTACCCAAGTGCTGAGTTGTAATTGCAATACCTCTTGCAAGGAAGCATCAGCAAAGCATGGAATTAGATCAGACATTAGATCTGATGAGGTAGAGAAAGGAATTTGCCTGGACACTGCCATACTGTCCCAGGGGCAACTCTTTCTCGCTTACTCTGACTCACATCTATTCTGTTTAATTCATGACACGTTTGTCTCTTTGCCTCCTCTTTAGGCTTGTTGTATTTTTTGGATGACAGGAGAATGAAACATGCTTCTTTCCTGATTCAAGTTTAGTCCCAGCATATTTGCAAGGAAGAATGTCTGAGGAGAATAAAATATGACTGAAGTAATATCATCAAGTGTCAGTGTTCAGACAGTTCCTGGCAAGCAAAGCAGATGATGTCCAGGAATTATGAGAAGTATGAACGGGGCTCTCAGGTAGAACTTTACCCAGTCAGCTTTCTCCCAGTTATGCAGGCAGCTGCATGAAGAGGGTCTCCTCTACAAACGCCCAAGTCTTTCCAGCCAAGTCCACTTCGAGCGGATCTGTCTTCCCTCTCCATTGCACCTCTAAAGGAAAGATCTTTGGGATATTTAAGTAAGACTTATAATTTGGTGTAGGTAAGAGATAAAAGTGGTTTTGACCACCTTTTTCTACCCATTTGCTTGGGCTCTCTTACAGCTCTCTAAGGAGGTAGCTCTTCCCCTGAATGATGGCTTTTCAGTATCTGGTTCAAGGTGTTTACACATTCAGGTGCTAACCTCCCCTGGGCAGGAGGGCTTGGTAAAGATGATCTCCTAACAATCCTTGCAGGGCCAGTGCTAGCTTATTGTCCTCGACTGGTTTGGGTTTAGCCACGGAGCAGGACCTAGGATGTCATACTAGCCAGAACAGGGAGATGGGGCAAGTGCCAAGAGCGCCTCAGCAGATGACAAATGAGTAAGTGTTAACCTTTTCTTATTGCTTTTTAAAAAAGCCTTCAGGGAAACAAAAATGGTTGGGTATGTTCCTTTGTGGGAGAAGATTTGGGTGGCTTGTTATTTTCTCCGAACCGCTTTGTTCCCATGTGCCTCTCCAGGACCAAGCTGGATGTTTACGGTAACTTTCTCAGTAGCTTCCCTCTGTGTTGTTTACAAGATAGGGACAAGTGGGTCAACTCGTCCAGGGCTTCTTTTTCTTTTACTGTGGACATGTGGTACATTTACTAAGATGTCTGATTAATGTCTAAAAGATGTACATTACCTCCATGCAAGGACAGTGACAGGAAATTATCTACACGGAGAAAAGAATGTGAAAAAATGACCTTGTAGAAAATTCTCTGGAGTTCAAGAGGGAGAGAAAACATATCTGGAGGGTTTTCTAACCTCTGTGGAACAGGGTGGAGAATTACAGCCTGCTGTATAATTCCATAACCTGATCTCTAGGAACTGGTAGATAGACTCTCATCCTTTGTGAATTCAGACTGGTTTGAACACTACTCTCTACAAAAACTTTCAAGCTTACTAAATTCCTTTTTTTCATAAAAGTCTTGACTTTCTATGAAAAATAAAATTTCTGCCCTTTTCTGAAAAAAAAGAAAGAAACACCCCCCCCCTCTATTTTCCTTTACCTCCTCATCAGCCAAAGAGAAATGTATCTACATTTGCCAGGAGCTTGACTGGAGAGGGCAGGTCTGCCTGTCTGTAACTGCTACCTGAGTGATCATCCTGAACTGGAAATGCAGTTTGAATCTCCTTGGAAATGGAGAACAGTTTGTATAACCTGGCCTTTTCTTATGTAACAGGCTCACGGCTTCTCAGTATCCAATATCAGCGAGAGGGACCTGGAACCTGCTGTACATTTCCCAGAAAAGCCATCATTATGTAGCTACACCTATTCAAGCATATGGAAGGCACAGGTGCTCTGTGAGCAAAACTTGGCCTGCAGTTGCTTTATCATGGTGAGGAGGGATGAGCTGGAGAGAGTCCAGCTAAATACTCAGAGCCCAGATTGAATTTGTGAGGCTGAAAATAAGAAGGAAAGGTAAAATCAGTATCCCTGCTCTACAGTTACTAAGAAGCTGAGCCCTGCAGTTCATTTACACAAATTTTTTGTAAAAAGCAGAGCTGCACTACATAAAAATTTTGGATTTTCCTGAAGCAGCAGTGGTAGAGTATTCCCATCTTCCCCCCAGGCTTTTGTCTTCAACAGGGACTTGTTGAAAATACTGTGCTAAACATGAAAGAAGGCTTAAAAAACAAGTGACCCTGATTGAAAAAGATCTCAGATTTCACTGCAGGAAAATTCTCTCTTGTTCCTATTCCCGTGATTGCTCGTATCTGATTGGATACATTATTTAATAAGTTTTTCTTTTTTATAAATCTTAAGTTTTCTTTACAAGCCTGTGGGTTCTCTTCAATTCCATTGCCTCAGGCTCTGAGATGGAGAAGTCATAGAATGGTAGGGGTTGGAAGGGACCTCTGGAGATCATCGAGTCCAACCCCCCTGCCAGAGCAGGGTCACCCAGGGCAGGCCACACAGGAACAGATCCAGGAAGGTTTTAAAAGTCTCTAGAGAAGGAGACTCCACAACCTCTCTGGGCAGCCTGTTCCAGACTCTGTCACTCTCACAGTGAGGAATTTTTTCCTCATGTTGAGGTTGAACTTCCAGAGTTCCAGTTTGTGACCATTGCCCCTCGTCCTATCCCAGGACACCACTGAAAAGAGCCTGGCCCCTTCTGCTTGGCACCCACTCTTCAGATATTTGTAAACATTCATAAGATCCCCCCTCTGGCTTCTCTTTTCCAGCCTAAACAGCCCCAGGGCTCTCAGCCTTTCCTTGTAAGAGAGATGTTCCAGTCCCTTCAGCATCTTTGCAGCTCTCCGTTAGACTCTCTCCCATATTTTCCTGTCCCTCTTGAACTGGGGAGACCAGAACTGAACACAATACTCCAAAATTCGTCTCAGTAGTGCAGAGTAAAAGGGGAAGAGAACCTCTCTGGACCTGCTGGACACACTCCTCTTTATGCACCCCAGGATACCATTGGCCTTCCTGGCCACAAGGACGCATTGCTGTTCCATGGAGAACATGGAACCACCATGTTCACCATGTGGAAGGTGGACATGTCCACCAGGATGCCAAGGTCCCTCTCCACGGGGCTGCAATTACCTTTTGATAAGGTAATCTCCAACATCAGTAGCCTGTGTTAACAAGGTGAGTTAACAGTTACCATCGTATCATGCAAGTGTGTGGAAGATGTTCTATCAATACTAACAGCACTAACTTCAGAAGCAACTTCCTGCTACTTCACTAAAGCAAGCATTCACAAAACTACTTACTTTTATGTAGTGTTTCCTGCTAGCTTCTCTCCAGCATGGCCAGGTTCTTTGCTGTGATTTTGTGGAGATTCACAGCCATAGCCAAGTTTACCCTGAGGATTTGTATTCACTGTAGATTTCTGTATCGATGCAGCATTTCTCATGTACTGTACTTTCTATGCCACCTGCTGTACAGCTTGGGCAGTAACCTCTCTATTCCTGTTGCCCCTCTACTACCATTATTGACAATTTTACCAGCAACAGGTTTAAGTTTTTGAAGCATCAGGAACGTTAGTACATGGTCTTTCTGCCCTCCCCCTGCCCCAAACTTGTCCAAAATGATTTAATCTGCTGTACTCCCAAATTGCTTGGACAGGAGGTCTACAATTTGTGGAAAAGATAAATTTTATAGCATTATAAGTAAGGGACACAAGGAAGGAGAAGAATAAGTAGATGAACAAACTCGGTGAAGTATGAAGATGTTTTTACTGCTACTGTGCTAGAGGTAAAACAGCTTCCTCAGGAAGGGAGAATTGCAGGGCTGAGAAACAACTCCACTGCTGTTCAGTTAGCTCCTGTTGTGTGAAATCTCCACTTTGTATCTGGACACCTCAGATTGTTTGGAAATAACGTATTAAAAGATACAGTTTTGGACACTTTCATGACAGAATCCAGTACCTCAGTGACGTTGGAAATGGGTAAGTAGCAGAAAAGGCCCCTTGCAGCACCTAGCCAGGATGGTGCCATCTAGGGCAAGGTGCCTACAGGCAACCTGCACCTGTACAGTTGCAAATGCTCCCACCGTTCAGTACAAGGGTAATAGGGACCAATAGCCAGGCAAGGTGGTGCTGAGTGGCAGGCAAAGTCTTTGGTGCCATTTCTGCTGGACATGTTACTGCTAAGTCAAGCTTTCTCCATGGGAAAAGCAATTAAGTCAGTGCTGAAGAGCACTGGTATGCAGGTGTGGGTGCCAGCCACATCAGGAATTCTTGCCTGTGTTGTTGACTGGAGCAGCTGAAGGAGCTGGGTTTATTCACCCCAGAGAAGAGGAGGCTGAGGAGGATCTATTTGCTGTTTGCCACTACTCAGAGGAAAGGTGTAGACAAGACAGAGCTTGGCTCTTCTCAGAGAGAAGACTATGTGTACATTGCAGGGGAGTGCTTTCAAACCCACCCCCCCCCAAGTATCATGCAGCCAGGACAAGACCCTCACAGTGATTTCTGCAGTGAATTTGATAAGACATGGCATTAGTTCTTTGATCCCACTAAGGGGAACTGGGGAGAGAAATCAATGCAGATCTTCGAATATGCCTATGGAACCAAGTCATTAGATGCCAAAGCAAGGGGAAGTAGAGAGCAAGGTGGATATGGTGGAGAAGTGGCTGGGAAGCCTTTTGCTTCAGTAGATACTAAATACCAGTCTGACTTCCAGGAGGATGGGCAATACGCCTCTTCTTTTCTCCTCTGTTAGTTCCAGCAGAGGCCAGCCTGTGAGCCAACAGATACTGACAGTATACAAGAACCAACTCTCTTCCCTCCCTCAAAGACTGAATATAAGAAGCTAAAACTTGTTCCCTAATAGGTGTAGGTTATGCTTATAAATGCCTGCACGTTTGATCAGACATCAAGAACCTGAAGAATAAATGTCTTTCTTTTCTATTGTAATTGTCAGCAGTTTACATCTTGTCCTGTAGAGCTTGGCCCTGTATTCCTCTGCATCTTTTGTCCTCTCCGGCTTTGGAATTAGCAATAGAAATCTGCACAAGTGACCTTTCACGTGACCTCAGTTCTCCAGGTCTCTTCTGCCTTCTAACATTACTTTTGGTATGATTGACAGCATCTTCAAAAAGAAAAAGAGGAGAGGAGGGCTGCGGAGAATCCCCCTTCTGCCTTGGGACAGCACAGGGAACGGGTCACATGGGATATTTTTAGAACAGAATCCAATGGCAGTGATGCGAGGAAGGCGCAGAGAAAAACACAGCTGTGAAACCCAACACTTGGCTTCATATGTACTGAGAGCAGGCAGAGCAGAGAACAAACTGAGGAGACGCAGCAGAAGACAAGAGTGAGGAAAAGGTATGTGAGGACAACAGGAGAATGGCAAGGAACACCTGGGAAAGAAAGGGCTAAAAGAGAATATGGGAGAGAAACGGTAAAAGACTGAGCCGGGAGGAGAAAAAATTAATCAAGTGTGCATGTTATGTAAATAAGAGAGATACTTTAATCACAGAAGGGATTGAAGGACAAGAAATGGTCAGATGACTCAGAACTCTTATGCAGATGATCTGTGACCTTGAAAGCTGACCAGCAACTACCCAGTCTACCAGCTCTCCTCATTCCAAGGCACAAGGGCTTCAAAAGCGACTTGGGTTTTGGACTGTGACACCAAAATAAATTTTCTAAATCAAAGGAACACAGAAGTCATTCCTACAGTCTTTGAAGCCAGGTTATGACCTACCATCTCTCTTATACTACAGACCAGCATGTACAGAGAGCAGGGATTGCTTTATATATGAAAACTGATGTATGTAGCATTAGTTTGGAAGAGCTCTCTGCTACTGCTCACTCCCTAAACAAGAAAGAACTGACATGAGTGACTACATGGAAAGGATAGAGGTAATGATGATACTTGATAGGAGCAGGCTCCTGAAGATAACATTTTAATTTGTAAATTGCTAAGACACTCAAATCCCAAAAGTTTCTGGGATCCACCTGGGGCACCTACACCCAGAATTACAGTCCCTTCTTTACTTTCTAACTAATCCTTATAACTGCTTTCAATTTTCCTTGTTTTGATAAATAATTCATCCTTTATTAAGGTTAGGGGTTCAGTGCCTGCTTAGCACTGATGCCTGTATTAGATCCAGCAATTAGCTGCTCTCAGTAATTAGCTGCTCCTCTACCTGGGATACCTCAGGACTCAAGTATATATGGTCATTCTTGAAGAATTCCCAAATTCTTAGACACCTCTCTAATGAAATAGGTTGAAGCATAGTTGCCTCCTTATAAAGCTTATCAGGGATGTGGGTGACTTGAATTCAATTAAAGAATTAAGTATTTGGGGTTTATCCATGCAGACACTTGGGGGATTGAACAGCCATCATTTATTACACAATCCCAACCAGAAGCCAAAAAAAAAGCTGGGATAAATTTAAGAAATTCAGATGATGCAGTACATTGTCTCCTTTCTCTCCCAAATAGCTATTTAGTAATGTACAAATATTTTTGTCAAAGACTTGCCTTAGCTCAAGTTATAAAGATTATGCTCTTTGAACTCAAGAAATCTAATACCAGTTGTGTCCTTCCATAAGCATTTAAGAAAACTGTCACTAGTCTAAATACTCTGACCAAACTAAAGAATCTAAACCTGAAAATTCTGGAGATTCATGAGTTTGCTAGTTACAGGAGAAAATGGATATATTTCTCCGAGGAGCATATTTGCTATCTCTGCATCTTTTGCTGTCTCATGCTCTCTCCCTTGCCACTGCTTTTGTTCCAGTCTGTAGTATTTATTTCCTTACAGTTTAATACTTGGAGTAATTTGATCAGCACAAAAACCATCTCTGTTTGAATTTTTGATCTCAGAACCCAGTTCTTGTTCTCCCCCCCCAAACCTTACATGTTTGTGTACTGTGCAAATGGGCCATTGCAGTCCTGTTATGTTGTACAGTAAGCCCAGTCTCAGTGCCTTAGTGATGGTGCTACTCGATCCTGACACTGAGAACGTTACTTCTTGGTAATGTGCTTTAGAAAGCCAGGCCAACAGAAATGAAATGTTCCATAGTCCAGCCTTTCCACTGTGATGACTGTCTACTTCAGCAATATTAATGCTTGAAAAGTGATGAACAGTGATAAACTGTTGAGCTGAGGGCATGTGTTTGTGATGTGCCTATGTAGAGCAGTGAGAAATTTACACTTGTTACGTAAGTCTGGATTTTAAGTCAAGCTTTCAGTCACAAACAGATACATGGTCACACTAAAGATCATACAATTCTTCAGTAGGAGCCCCTATTACAAGAAGGACATGGATGTGCTGGAACATGTCCAGAGAAGGGCCACGAGGATGATCAGGGGCTGGAGCACCTCTCCTGTGAGAACAGACTGAGAGAGTGGGGGTTGTTCAGTCTGGAGAAGAGAAGGCTTCGAGGAGACCTTATTGTGGCCTTTCAGTATCTTAAGGGGGCTACAAGAAAGCTGGGGAGGGACTTTTTAGGCTGTCAGGCAGTGA
>JANIJG010007153.1:32849-75270 GCA_024611175.1 Megaceryle torquata
TTCTCTCTCTTTCTTTCTCTTTCTCTCTTTCTTTCTCTCTTTCTCTTTCTTTCTCTCTTTCTTTCTCTCTTTCTCTTTCTTTCTCTCTTTCTTTCTCTCTTTCTTTCTCTCTTTCTTTCTCTCTTTCTTTCTTTCTCTCTTTCTCTCTTTCTCTCTCTCTCTCCCCCCTTCCTGTTTTCCTTAGAATTACTAGTATGCTCTTATCTGTTTTGGTCTTTGTTGTTACTTGATGCTGTTATTTCCCTCACTATTCCTCCCCTTCTACAGGCTCCTTTGAGATAAACCCTTGCAGCTGGGCAGGAGGACATGAGTAACTTGATATACGGATGGAACTAATAAAATTAACATGCATAAATCTCGTATGCACTCAGTGATTACACTCCATGGCAACTACAGATACTGATAAGTCTTCTCTTGTAATTGCAAGAGGCAAAGCCTCGTACAGGAGTGAAGCTGCTGGAGGTGAGGTTTATCCCTGTCTTGAGGCCAGTTCCAATCTCGTGTGAGATCCAGAATGGCACTTCCCACCTAGGCAGAGTCTGTGTGTGTGGTGTACTATGTACAACAGCAACAACTGAAAAATACTAGATGTAGAGAAGAGAACAGGAGAGAGGAAAGCTTCTCTTCACTTGACAGAGGTATGAGGTATGGTGGTGAGACAAGGTGGTGTGCGACAGTACAGGCTTGTGGATAACTCTGTGTGCTCTGTGCAACAGCACGAAGTTGAGCCAGAGAGTGAAGGACACTGGGGAAGAAGATCAAGAAGAGCTTGGCATCTTATGTTTACACAACACAAGTAGGAAGCTTCAGGCAGAATGGGCTCACATAGAGAATTGCTACACAATCTGTAGCTCCAGTATTGGAGCAACTTACTGCATTCCTTAGTCCAAGCCACACTTCTTTCTGTAAGACAGAGTCACAGGGGAGAGAGAGACTTCCCTGAATTTGGGCTCCTACTGGCTTCTTTCCCATCTCTGAAAAACAGTTCACAATATGCTTCATTTTTCAGGGGAATCATGTAAGAAATACACCAAATAAGAACTTAGTTATTGTGCAAATGAAGTTAATGTGATCATTGGCCAAATGAAATTAATATGAATTCTGTTCTCATTGGAACCCCCAAATATCTGGTTAGCTCAGTTTGCATTAACTCACTGGTAATTGCCTAGAAGGAGAAACACACGAAAATCAATCCACCTCTAAATGTTGCAGAGAGCAGAGCAACACTGGCATAGTCTAAGCTCTTCCAAGTTCTCCCACATGGAATTTCCTATGGTCCTTGTTCAGACAACTCTAAACAATCTGATATTTCCCTTAAACTAACCGCGTGACTTTTTCCAGAAGAGAAAGGACAAAAGGAAAGAAGAAAAAAATCCCTTCCTACAGAGATTATCAGTAGCTGGCACCTTTTACCTAGAAAAATAGAAATAAGTAACAGTTTCATCTTTGAATCTCTTCCTCTGTAGCAGTCTGACAAGGAAAGATTTCTATGCTGTGGCTCAGGGAAAGGAAAAATAAACAGGGAAAATGTGAGTAAAGTCGTGCCTATCAGAAGTAAATGTGTGTGCAGGACAACCTACAGCCCTTAAAGCAGTCTCGCATACGAATGCAAGCTGTGAAGTCAACATCAGGTACCTCTTTTGTGTCATAGGCTTTTCCCAGGCTAAGTAGTAGTGAAACCTGCACAGGAGCAGAAGAGAACAGCTGGACATCTGTGCCAGATCAATGTCTCTTTGTCTCAGAACATGTCATGGACCCTGGGCAAGACTGTTGGGGACACTTTCTCAGCAACACAGCCAGCTTCATGAACTGACTGGGGTAGGCCTGAAGACAAATGGTTATTTGTGCTTTTGTTACCAAATGGCCATGGAAGACCTGTGCTTAGAACATTGGGAGCTCTTTACATTCTTGCACTGACATTTTTCACCAGCACAGGCAGAACAAGCTGTTAGCTTTTCCTTGGAAATCAAGAGAAGCTCCGTGATTGTCAGTGTTGGTTTGCACAAAAGAAGTATGCGATGTATTTTTCTAGTGCAGATACACATTGCTGGAAGAGGAAAAACTTAGTCAGGCTGACTCTCTGAGAAAGAGTATGTTTACTAAAACTGTAAAGTTTTGTTCAAGAGTGTTCTCCGTGCAGGTATCACAGAATGGTTTGGGTTGGAAGGGACCTTAAAGCTCATCTAGTTCCAACCCCCCTGCCACGGGCAGGGCTTACCTGCTGATGAGCATTAGCTACTGTCATCTAGGAAGGGAGGTGTTGCAGTGTTGTGTGGAAAGAATGCTGCCGAGGATCTTCCTCATCTCCTTTGACTGGGGACATGTTAAATGCCCTCTGAAACCTACTCTTGTTTTTGCTTTCCCATAAGGGATCAAATGTCTGTGCTAGAAAGACAAAAACATCTTAAAAGGCTTTTCTCCAACAAGATCATGCACCAAGATTTACTTCTGATAAGATGAAGCACCTGGTCCAGATTGACTGGCCTGGATTCATTTCCATTTGGCATGAAATCCAATCATGAGTTGGAGGTCAAAAGGTTAAGAACCCTCTTCCTGATCTCTGCCAAGTTCCCGTAAGGCAAGTACAGGTGAACTTCCCTTCTTTTCAGATACTGCATGTGTGAGCAATGTAGCAAGCCAAAAGCTCTTTTGCAGGTGTATATTCTTGTTTGGCTTCAATTTTCCTTCTCTGATTTGTGGATGTTATGCATGATTGGAGGTCTCTGGGAATCCCTACACTATAAAATTTGAACTCAAAAGTAATTTTACAGGGAACAGGATTTCTCTTGTTTCAGCTCTTTTCACACACAGGAGGGTACAGATGTGAGGATTTGGGAGGTACAAGGGTGGTGGATGGGGGTCTCAGGGGTGGCACGTGGAATGGATTCCCAAAGCACGTTTTGAAGTAACTAAAGGCTCGGGTCTTCAAAGGTCGTATTCTCAGTATCTGAAACTGCTTTGGCATAAGCCTAAGGTACAATGGAGGTTGCCACAAAGCAATTTTAAAGAGCTTTCCCCAAGCCTGTAAACGTTTTCGGGGGGGGAGGGAGGCTGCATGGTGATGATATGTATTGTTTCAAGCTAGTGGTGCATTGATGTTTGGGGGGAGAGTGCTGAATGGAAGTAAAACAAAAAGGGAAAGGGACCCACTATGGAAAACTTTCATCCTTACCTTGTCCCGCACTAGTCCTTAATAATGAAAATGAGTCTGATTTGCCTTTGGTCTTCCAGCTCCAAAACATGTTTGCCTGAAATTTTTTGTTGGATATACTTCGCATGTTTTGATAATGTGACTTATGAGATAACACTTCTACAAAGATATATATAAATACAAACATGTACAACCACATACATACATGTACACACACGACATATAGACTTAGGAAAATATGGCACTATCCACCTCCATGCCTGTACGTGGCAGCAACCACAGTAAAGGAGGGGAGGTAGCTCAAAATAGCATGTACAGTCCTTTATGGAGTTGTTATTAAACAGAATGTGGTCTTGCCATCCTGGCTGGTGGAAGTGTTTTATTTCTGTGGGACTGGTTCCAGGGGAGTTGCGTCTAAGGAAGGAGGATCCTTGGAAGACTGGGTGGGTCTCAATGAGGTAGTCTGATGGAAGATGTTGAAAAGGATCCATGGTGGCTTGGAGAAGCGTCCCAGCGTAGGAAATATATGATACACTACTTCTCACTAAGAACAACATCACATGTTGGACTATACAGGGCTAAAAGCTCCTGTGTGCTTGTGACGACCATGACACAAATCGCAGGCCGTTCTGTCATACTTGATGATAGACAGCATCAAGCATCACATTGACAGGATCCTCTGGTTTAGCACGGGGTGAGATTTTCTGTTCCACTGAAACAGCATTTTCCAGATGATACCTGTAAGTTTCGTCCCGATGCCGGTGGCATGCAGACACATCTGGCACAGAGTTGGACAGAAGTTTCACAATAGCAGGGTAGGACAGGACCCAGAGGAGTCTGATACTGGAGTTGTAAAAGGCACTGACACTGTGTAGCAAGACATTTTATTCTTAAAGTGGTGCTTCTCAGCCTGCTGTCCTCACAGCAGCTCGGAGAATTGGTTGACCCAGAGGGAAAGGAGCATCTCTGCACTTCCAACATTGTGTCATCTGCTTCTGGCTTAGGACACCAGGCAAGATCCAGGAGTGCTTTGTTTATCATATGAGAATTTGAACTTCCAGCCACAGAAGGTACCAATTTCCTTGTGAAGATAGCTGCACTTTCCCATGGTTCTTACAGGGGCTGAGGAGTGTCACTTGCTCTTCTTCAGGCATAGTGTAGTTCACAAGCAGGGCTATTTAGCTGATCTTTGCTTTCCATGTTCTATTTGAAGTTAACTTGCTTCCTTCTAGTTTATCTGCCTTTGCTGCTCAGTAGATTCCCACCAACCCCTTGCTATTTATGTCTGCATAATTATGTTCATATAATTAATTGTGACTTATGTAAGACACGCATACTTAACTCCTTTAGGCTTTTGGGTGTGTTTTTTTTCTGTCAACCTTGGAAGTCTTCTAGTACTCGCTCCTCGTTTGGTTTGATTTGTTCTGTTTTTTAGCCAAATGGTTTCTAAGTTGTTACTGTTTAGGGTTTTCTTCTTTTTAAATGTAGTGTGCTAAATGAATTCAGTTATTCCACATAAAACTTGAGTCTCTCAGAAAATAATATGTCTCTGGAAGTCATAACCTTTGCATAGGAAAAATGTCTGGGTTTTTTTTTCTCAATTTCACATTATGCTGCAAAGACAGTGTCCAGCTGCTGAGTGCTTCACCTCACAGAACTCTTTTACCACCATACTAGACTAGATTTATCCCTGAATTAAATACATCCCTTCTGGATTTATCTGCTTAGCCCTAACAAGAACCTTGTTCTGTGATATCTGCCCCATTTGCTTAAGTGCAGCATAGAAGTTTGAGGGGGGGAAAAAGCAGATTTTTGTTTGTTTTTTCAAATATAAACCTTCCATTACTCTCTTTTTCATTTGTTTCTGTGTGGAAAAACTGAAAATCTTCTAACTTGAGTTTGTGGGACTTTAATTCTGAGTGTATCTTAGTAGGTCTTGGTTTTTTACCTTCTGTTCTTCAAACGAAGTAAGTAGCCATTCAGTAAGCAGCCAGATATTAGCTTGTTGTTCATATAAAGCAGGCAATTCACAGTTTCATTTCTCTACATTCAATTTTCTTTTACAAATTTGCTATTGGACTTTACCCCATTATACTTTGTTCCTCGTATCAGGTGCAGTCCTTCAAGTTGACCAGATACATTTCAGTAACTGGTTTTACTGTGGAGCACAAGATGTTTGCACAAGCAGCACATCACAACGGATGGGATATGAGCAAATGCTCATTTGAAAGGCCAGTGCTTGAACTAGGAATAGAGTTGGCTGAAATTGGCTTCATTTAGCTAGGACACAAATCTCAGCAGCATCCGCAGTAGCGTCGTTAGTGCTGTGAGGCTGCATCAGGACTTACTGACTTCAGCAAGCTGAGGGAGGAGATGTGCAGTAAAGCACAGGCAGCCAAGCTCCAGAGCTATCTGCTATTGCACACCCATGATTTGCAGAAGGTGATGACTCTGTGTGTGTGAGTACACGTGCATAGGGTTGTCTGTCTGGTGGTGGTGGGGCACACGATGAGGGCCTGCAGTTTACGGTTGGGACCAGTTTTAGCTCGAATCTCACAAATAGAACCTTAAAGTTTGGCATCACATGGCTTAAGATAAAAAATGTTTTCCTCTATTTGAGGATACTAATGCTCAGGCATGGCTTTTGAGTGGAAATATTGAATATTGGTCTCTGGTATGATCTCTGTATTATGAGAGCTAAGTCCAGACCCTTGCTTATGTCGTCAATTTAGTGCTTGCTCTGACAGTATTTTTAATACTGTGGTTTTAATGATACCCTTCCTGGGGCTGGACTAATTTGGCAAAGAGGGATCTTTACTTGCTCGGCTGGTTATTGCCCTGTCTTTGGCCACAAAACACACACTTCCATACAGTGTTTGCATAACTGGGGAGAGGGAGGAGTTACTTTTTCTTGATTTAGTCTGTCCCTCTACTTCTGCTCATTCTGACTGGTTTTGTCCAGGGTAGCAAACTAGAATTTTTTTAGTCTGAAAAAAAATGACAACCAAACCAGTTACACTGTTCAGGCAAATTGTTCTTATTGCCTAGTAGTCCATCCCCGTGTGTCTTCTCCTTCATCTGAGTCATGACCACATCTCTTAGCCTTGTTATAACTAGCCAAAGCCCTCCATGTTGTCTTGCCAACCTCAAGTCTTTCTTATTTTTTCACTTCTTTATATTGATGAGCTTAAAAACAAGACTTCTGCTTTCACGTTTTAATGCCATATAAAAGGACTAGTTCAACTTGTTGCTAGATTAAAATGTAATAAGCAACTTCTCGCTTTCATTAACCCAGTATCAGTAAACTGGCAATTAGCTGAGATTAAGACTACATTTATCCTGAAGATACAAGGTCCAAGGAATTTCTTTTGAGTTTTGTTCTCGTTGGTGGTCACAGTGGTGATGTTTTCCCAAAATTTTCTGCTCTGATAGAGATTTTTCACTATCGTGTACTTCTCAGACTGTTACATGTCGGGTGCCAAACGTGGTTCAGCAGGTGCTTGGAGTTGAGTGGTAGTGGCAAGCTTGGCTTAACAAGAATCTCTGTCCAAAACCATGGTTCTGAGCAACTGCACATGGCGTTCAGGAGAAAATCAAGCTTCTGTGGTTCAAAATAGCCTCAGAGCTTTTTGGTTTTCAAGGCTTGTGCTTAGATTTTTAGGGGTGGAGCTGAGGTTTGACTTGCTAGCTGAACAGGAAGGCAAATTCTGGGGACATTTTGGCTTTGGGAAAAAATGTTTTTTGTCCGTAAGGAGCAAAGTTTGTGCTACTTGGACAGTATGAGAGATGCAGGTTTTAGAGTGACGGATCAGTGTGACTTGGTTTGCCAAAGGTTTCAAGTTTGAACTTTGAGGGGGCATACTGGGATTGCCTGGCCATTCCCTTGACAAAAGTTCAGTATCATTTTACACCTATTAAAGTACTTGGCATCAGCCCAGTGAGGAGTTTATTGGCAAAAGGGAAGTGGAAACATCTTCAGCCATGACAAACCACCTTTGCAGTATGTTTTTTGCCCCTATACACATGCATCCTTTCTTCCAGGCGAGAAAATGGTGCAGAGAAAGCAGTGCAGAGCTGCTTCTGCTCCAAGGGTGGGTGCATCCCTGGAATGGATCTTGAGTAGTGCCTCGAAAGAGCACTGCACCTTCTGGCTTCCCCACAGAGAGCAGCCCAGCTCCTCGTGGTAACTCTGGGACAGCTAAGGGCAAGAGGAATGGAGGGAAATGTGTGTGTGCATGCATGGGCTCTCGTACTCTCAGGCGATGAACCTCAAGAAACTTTACAGGTTAGCTTGTGTCTTACTCTGAGCTCCCCAAGCCTCTCCCTCTGCATCATTTTTGTTCCAGCTTCATCTCGCCAGCTCACAATCTGTCTGCCATGACTCACACACTCTGTGGCTTTGATTTAGACTCCATCTGCTTTCTCAGCCAGTCAGATCCCAGTTCTTCTGTAACACACCGTAGGAGAAGTGTGGGACTGGAGAAGAACATAGATCTGTATTCAGGAGAGAGGAGGGGGAGGTGTATTGACTCCAACCTCAAAGTTTCTTCTTGCCTCATCTATTCCACTGCAAGCATTTGACTAAGCTGCACAATGCATGTCTGTACTTGCCAGTAACAAGGCTGTGGCTGACCTGGAGAAACTTGTCCTTCCTGAGGTTGTGTGGACCCTCAGATCAGATTTGGTTTCAAGAGCGCTGCCACTCACTGCACATTTATGGGTTTTTAAAAGGAAGGTCCTTTCTCCTCTGCTTATTTAAAGAGCTAATACAGTTCCCTGAGAAAAAATAGCAGTTGTTTTGCCTCTCTGATGCAGGCAGGGGAAGGTGACAGAAAGGTAGCAGGGAGGCAGTGTCCTAATGTCTGGCAGCAAGAAATGTGCCACAGCCCTCTGGTGATGGCAGGCAGCTGATGTGTACAAGAGACTTGCCCTCAGATCACCACTGTCTTCTCACAAGGACAGGGTGACCTTCAGTGGGCTGAAGATTGCTTAGGCAGGGAAAGGCTGTCCCCCCTTATCTTATAGAGGGGGATCACGTCTCAAAGACAATACAGAGCTGGTAGGTTCTGAATTCCAGACAGCAAAAATAAATCTCTCCCTCTCTGAGAGACTAGCTGGGGAGAGTTCCCTCTACTATAAGCTTGTCACAGACTCTCCCACCCATGAACATCGTGAGGGAGGAATTGGTGCAAGGTCAACCCTTGGAATGAAAGCCAGGAGGGAATTTTTCTAGGGAGACTGAGTTAGAGGTAATGATATTTTTGACTTGCTCCTGAGACAGCTTATGAAAAACTACCTGTTAAGCAGAAACTGGTCATTCTAAGTTAAATAATGCCTTACTAGTATCAGGAAAGGGTATGTGGCCCAACAGCTGGGAGAATACTCCGAAGAACATCCCCGCAGGCTGGATTTATTCTCTGCTACTGGTAAGTGGAAACACATACAGTAGGCTGCTTGGGAATGCACCTAAGCACCACAATATACCAAAAACATGATGAAAAGAGGCGTAGAATGTTAGAGGAATGCTGCAGAATACACACAATTTGATTTTGCCTATTTACTGAGAAAACTTCCCAAGACAGTGAGCTAAACAAAGCAGCATCTTATCTTTGGATGCTAAAGTTTTGCATGCATGACACAAACTGACAAGACATCTTTTTGAAAGATACAGATCAAGATCTGCTCCAGATTTAGAACTGGAATAGAGAGGGATGCTGCAGGCAAGGGTTGAGGTCTCTGCTGTTAGTCACAATGAAGACAAGCTGGCAAAAGTGAGAGCTGGAATTCTCAGATCTGAGGTATGCAGAAATATGTGGAAAGTAGGCAGGGTAATCACCAGGAAAGATAGCAGGAGTTTTCAGAGAGAAACCTGTTTTCAAAGTGTAGAAAATGTGGCTTCCTTCTGCTGGATTTCTTGGCAGCCTGCTAACACCCCATAATGATTTTTTTCTGAGTTCTTATATTTTAAGACTATAACTTTGTAAAAATTGTGAACAGTGATTCAGAGAGACAAACACAGGTTTGAAATAAAATACAGGTGCATACGTGCTGTTTTACTCCTCTTCCTTCAGCACTGAGGATGTCCCCTTCTAAGATTTTCCCAGTTTATTTAAAATTTCCAGGGATGATGGAGAAACAAAGAGGCTTTCCTACCTTCCAGTGCTTTTCTTAGAGCCCTGGCTGAATTCAAGACATGGGATATAGGCCAAATATTTTTCTCCATCTGTTTTTAGTTAAAGGACAGAGGAGAAGCTCCTAACTGCACCCCCAACCAGGAAAATCCCACAGTAAAAATTGAGGAAGAGGAAAAATATTCTACATGGGAATGTTTGGGGGGGTGTGGGGGTGTAAGATGAGAGCTAGTGAAAAGGAGCAGCAGCAACACGGACAGGATTGCAGTCAGAAGCAGCAATATGCTTCTAGGCTGGAGGTCTGGCTGTGTGCATGACTGCTGCATGCAGGCCAGGTGTGACTGGAAGGATTACACCAATGGAGAAGAGGTCTTCCTGCTCCACTTCCCACATGACAATCAACCTAGAGCATCCTGACTGTGTCCAGCAGTATTCACGTCCTGTTACAATCCCTTTTGCAGCCACGGCAGAAGCCTAAGCATTATGAGCCTGCCCTGAGTCACCTTGCAGTCCACGTCTGACTCCTGCACACACACACATATAGTCCAACAGCCTAACAGTCTTGCACAGAAAGAAAGTGCAGCAGAAGAAGGGGTCATGCTGATGCCCTTTCTCCTAGCCGAATCAATCCTCCGTGGGGATTGCAAAGAACATCCAAAAGCTTCTCTTTGAGGAGCAAACACCAGAAGACTGGCTCAACTGAACAGTGTGATGGACTGCTCCCCTCACACCAGCTATAAGGGGACATCCTCATCCTCATCTTCGTCCTCATCTAGGTCAGTGGAGCGTAGGCTTATGTCCTTGAGGATGTCTGAGATGTTTTCAGCAACTGGCCCTGTTAGCTCCATCACTTCCAACTCAGTATCAGTGGCATAAGCAGAGGACAGGACTTCCTCCTCTTCGTGCAAGTGTGTGGGCTGTGGAGAGTGTGAGCAGGGAGCCATTGGGCTCTCCGTGCCCAAGTCTACTTCTTGCTGTGCTGCCACCGTGCCGTCGTCCTGCCGGCTCCACGCCTGGGTAGCCTGACTGCCCTTCTCACTGCTGATGGAAGTCCGGTTGGGGCTGCGGAAACTGGCAAGGGGCGGGCGGAGGCGAACCCCAGAGCGTGTGGAGCCCTCTATTGCCTTCTGGAGCTACGGTGAGAAAAAGTTCAGATAAAATGGATGGAAGAGAGGCTGACTCAGCCCTACCCAGCAGAAGGTCATCTACTCTCCAGGGTAAAGGGATCACAAAGAGAGAGAGAGTCACAGCTCTACCTCTGGGGCTGTTGAGCTCATCATTTACACTGGTGGTGTAATTTTTCGTTCTGTGCTAAACAACAAATTCCACACTGCTTTCGGAAACAATGATAGCCACTCAGCTAAGAGCCCTGTGCTCATGAGAAGGATGAACAATCTAACACCCCTGTAAACAACACCTGCTGCCTCCTCTGAAACACAGTCACCCATTCCTCTGCACGGTTTCCAAAGGGTTGACTCAGAATTCAGCTTTGCAGTGAAAACGTAGCAATTGCAGTTACATATATTCCCAGCTGGATCCTCCAGCACCCAGAAGCTATTGCAGTGAGGCACAGGACATTTGCAGTTGATGAGGAGGAGATGAAAGGATATGTACTTACCTCTTCCAAAGCCAACACGCCCCTCAGCTTCCCCATACTGGTTACATAGGCATGGGTGAGGCCCAGTAATGAGAACAATGTATGTGTCTATGAGCAAAACCACAAAAGACCATTTTAGGCACTTTGGAAACGTGATACTTGGTTAGAGCTGGGACTTGGGATTTGGAAACACAAAGGTGCACAAGTCTGCAGTTATCCCAGTGAGGAACTACTTCCCTTCCCCCTGTGTAGCTAGTAAATGCTACCCTGTGGTCCTTCTGCTGTGCAGCCAGAGCTGGGAGTGTGTTGATGCTGGAGAGCACATTCTCAAGGTCACTCCCATCTTGCAAGCAGAGATTCATACGCAGCACCCTGTGTATTTGAGGACTTACGCAGATCCTATTTCATTTTGGTGCTGGGAATTAAACTATCATATAGTAATATGCAGAGTCAGAACCTGCTTAGGTTACTTATTCCAGTGCTTTCCTTAACACTAGAAGATTCCTTTTCTCCTGTTCCAGAACATCTCCTGTCAAAACTTAACCTTGTTGATGCTTATCCAGGGCAGTGGGAACACTGAGAACAAGTTCTTCCCTTTTTCTTACAAAAGCCTTCTTAAAAGGACAGATATCACACTGCTATCAGTCTTCTTCATCCCAAATATGCCCTGTTATTTTACTGTTCTTCATAGATCAGGCTTTTTAAAACTTCCAGCATTCTCAGTGCTTATCTGGGGCATATTTCCAACCTCCAAATTCTTTAAGCTGAGCTCTAGCTGGACTCTATCTGTGGCCTTACATGAAGTCTTCTTTCATAGCTGGTTCTTCCCTTTTTTTTTAACATTACATGAGAGACTGGATGACATGTTCAAGTGTAAACTAGGGAAAAAAATCTCATTTCTCACCAACAAGACATTTTACCCAAATGTAAAAGCAAATCAGATAGTTTGATTATTCATTCCTGCATTTTTGTGCATCCAAGTGAAGTTGATTTGTCTGTTATTCCAGTTTCTCATTTGCTCTTTTTTTACAAGAGGCATAAAAATGCCTGCATTTGCACTCTTTGGGTATTATTTCTTGTAACCTTTATATTCTCAAAGCTAAATGCTGGTGGTTTTTGGATTACTTCAGACAGCCCTTTAGAAAACACCATACTCATCTTAAGTATATGCTAACCTGTTCTTATATTGCTCAAGGCTGAGATCTTACTCCTTTGATAACAGTAATTAATTAATTTTGTGCAAAATTTTTGCTGACTGTTCGCATTAAATGAATATTGATCAAAATATGCACCGTGAACTTTTGCTTCAGTAGACTGCTTTCCCCTTCCACTGAGTGAAAGCCCAGCACTCTCTTCCTCCTGATATTACCATGATTGCTTTTATCCCCAGCCATCCTGTGTTAACTCTAGAAGTTGTATGATCCAGCTTCTTCTTCCCTTGTGCTTTCGTTCACTGGAGACCTTATGATATAGGGTGGTTTAAAGCAACTCTTCTCAAGCACTGAGGCAGACTCTAGGCCCTGACAGAAATACCCTGAGAAATCCAGAAGTACTCCTTCCAGTGCTGCACACTGACAAAGAAGAGTGTAAATCTCAGTGTAATGCCCCCAGCTGCAAGGCATATGATGCTCCTGTTCATGTGGTCACTGGCAAATCCTACATTGTGCCCAAAAGCTGTTAAATGCACTCAGACTTCTTATCACGTTGCTTTTCATTTTGGAGGTACACACAGAAGCTTATTGGAACAAACTGATTTCTGTAGCTGGATGTGGAAGTAACTGGTGTTAGGAGTTGTAGGTGAAGACTAGGAGAAGCAATGATAGGGTGGAGAAAAAGTGTATGCCTCAGAGAGACTTCTGCATCTACCTTGTGCAGAGAAGTTCTCTCCACCAATTGGAAGGGGGAAGGGTCTATGCGACAGCTGTCAAAGCACACGTTCTTGTTCAGCTCCTCCTGTTCCCAAGCATCTATCTGACACAGGAAAGAAGAGGGATCACTCTTACAGTAATTAGCAGTGTTTCTGTCTTGTCTACCCAAACTAGTCCCATTCTCCTGTTTATGCTTCTTCCTTCCTATGCAGATCATTCATCTTGCCCATTATCATAGAATCACAGAATGCCACGGGCTGGAAGGGACCTCCAGAGGTCATCCAGTCCAACCCCCCTGCAGTGAGCAGGGGCATCCTCAACTAGAGCAGGTTGCTCAGAGCCTTATCAAGCCTGACCTTGGGTGTCTCCAGGGATGGGGCCTCCACCACTTCCCTGGGCAACCTGTTCCAGTGCTCCACCACCCTCACAGTAAATTGCATTACATCCCTCAGGTTTCCCATCCCTCCCTTGCCAGATGCCAATTCCCTATGGAAACAGAGCAATTCCAGAACATGAGAGGTTTTTTTGAGAAGGTGAGGTTTTGCTCCATCCTGCTTAAAGAGGGAGTGGACATCTTAGCTTTCCTTTCTGAGAGCATGTCCCCCTTGGCACTGCAAGATAATAGCTCCTTTGTGTGAAAAGTGGAGGAACAACACAGACTCACACAAAGATTTAGGTGAGGGGGGACCTGTGGAGGTCTGTAGTCCAAAACTGCTCATAGCAGGGCTGACTTCAAAGCTAGATCAGTCAGAGCCTTACTCAACACCTCTTGCAGAACAGTCTCTTCTCTTACTGTGTGAGACTTGCCCACTGTGCAATTCTAAGAAGAAAATGGCTTTAGCTATGTTTTTCTTGTGGCAATCACTGAAGTTGTCACAGTTCAGGAAGTATTGCAAGTGATAGGAAATGGGCAAAAGAAGCACTCAATTAACCTTTCTCCCTTTCTGCACCCTGTCTTACCTCTTCTGGCCTCATTGTGTCAACAAATTCCACTGGCTCCTGTAGGAGAAAACACTGTTAAGGACAGAAAAATAACCCAGTTTCACACAATACAGAAAGGAAAAATTTGCACAGCCTCCTCACCCCACGTGGTCCCCTTTTTGTTCTAAGTAGTATATTACTGAGAGTTTAGATTTCCTTCATACTCTTACATTAGAAGGTGTACTCCGTACTTGCTGTTCCTCCCTTGCCAATGAAGATTGACTATGGAAGGCTGGTGGAACAGTTCACACGCCTAAACACGGTCATCTGGTACTGCTTTAGATGTTTTCAGATACCTTACATGGGGTCCAAGCACTGCCCAGTGGATGGGTGTCCCATAGGCTCTGTATGTATGTATCCACCAACCCTCTGCAGTATGTCAGATGCCCAAGGGCATCTAACATGGCACAAGTTCCAGGTTAGCCAAAAAAGCATTAAGTTATTCACTGAGAGAAAGTTGCCCACACTCAGTCAGGATGGTAACCTTTACACCTCAACACAGAAGGCTCTTTAGGAGGATGCACGCTCCTTTGCAGTAAGCACATCCTTTCTCCTTGGAGACAGCTCCCCACAGATGCTGTCGGAGTTCAGGACCATAGGCGTGCCCATGCTTTGGCCAAATGCTGAATGGCTGGTAGCAGGTTCTACTTCCATTGCATTCCCTTCCCAGTTCAGGGTACTGCTCGTCTCTCTGATCCCTAACCTGCATGGCACTCTCTGTTTCAAGCGGACGGCTGTAATGGCACAAGAGCTGCCGGATCAGTTGCCTCCAACTCCTGAAATTGCCTGAAGGATGAAAACAAACAGTTTGATAAGAGAGAGGAACAAGTGAGAGACAAAAATACAAAGCCCCATGCCCACCTCCTTGCCCAAGGCAGGATGGGAAGTAGTATAAGGGCTATAGTAGATGGCATATGACAGGGCTGAGCCAGTCATAACCTAGCATTTAATTTGCAAGATGGTGTCTGAGACATGCCAGAATAAATATTTGCATGCAGTGTCTTTTCCTCAAGGAGAGGGAACAAAACATTACAAATTAGCCCTTGCAGACATTCATATATCATCTATTTATACATCAGTTTTCCCAAAGAAAACCAACCCACCAAGCAGAAACAGAAGCAAGACTACTAACACAGCAAACAAGCTGATATGAGGGATAAACTGCTGTGACGAGAGGCTTCTGCGGTCCATAAAGGGAATGTGGTTTGGAGGATGAGTATGGAAAGGAGTGGAGAGAAATTGGAAATTACTTCAAAGACAAAATGTGTCAACAGCCTGAACGTGACAGGTACAAAGGAGTGAGGAGTTCATGGGTGGTGCCAGCAGTGTAACGGTGGGGACGAAAGAGACTGCAGAATTCTTCTCCCAGGCAGGACAGTCAGGAGTTAGCAAAGAGGAGGAGATAGGGTTTGGTGCTGTTGTGAAGTGAACGAGGCTGTGGAGGAAGGCTGGTCAGAAACAATGACAGCTGTGAGCCAAACTAAAAATTACGGCAGGGAAAGCCTCATGAAGTAACCCCTGCTCCACTTCCTTTTGTCACTCCTGGATCACTCAGTACTAGCATCATGTAAAATGTCTCACACGCTGTCCTTGTTTTGTTGTGATCATTTTTCTGCCTTGGTAAGGAAGCTGGATGACCTTACTCTCTCTTACCACTCTCCTGCCTTGGAAGCCTAAAGTGGATTTTCCTGTGCCTTAGAGGTTTAGTCACACACGAGTGGTGTTAAGGAACCAGAATGTGCTATATGCTACCTTTGGGTGCCTAAGAGCATGAGCCAGAGTCCCATTCTCTGTATTCAATTCTCAAAACTGGGCTACACCTCTGTAGTGCTCTCTGCACTCTCTGTCCCACTCTCTGTGTATTTCAAGACACGTAAAAGAAAAAACCAAACCAAACCAAACCAACAACTGCCATCCTGAAACAAATATACGTGATATACAATTCAGAAATGAGCTGTGAGTACAGTCTTGGAAGCAGAGCTAATATAGGCTGGAGTGGCACACAAAGGACGGTATTTGCCCATCATATTAATGGAGCTGAATCAAAGAGATGAGCATCCAAGGGAGAAGCTGTTTAGTTTTGGAGATGGCTGAGCCACAGTCTAAGCTACTTAAAAGATAAGTACAGATGTTTAGTTCTCAGGCTGCTTTTCCCAGGAAAATTCACTCATGGGATGAAGGAGGCAAGAGATGGGACCCTTCCGTGCAGACTCTCCAGAAAATGTCCAAGGAGGCGTTATGGCAAAGGATGGAGGGGGGAGTACTGACAGAGAGCAGCCTGAGTGGGCCTATTTTGCCATCCTCTCTGAGGGATCACAAACAGAGATTGCCAGGTACGTTACACTGATGTTGAGGTGCATTAACAAAGGACCCTGAATACAGAAACTGAAGAGAAAGCTCCTTCTCAGTCTCTGGAAATCAGCACCTCGCACAGGCGTACGCACAGTTAGCACGAAAGCTTCCACAAGCTGCCTAGGATACGGCTGGGGCGTGCCAGAATTTACCATACCTGGGAGTTGCTGTGGTTCCAAAGTTTCAGGCATTTGCTTTAGAGGACTTGTCGGGCCATTGGGCTCCTCTGGGTAACTGGGAGTGGGACTTGAGGGATGAGGCAGCTGTTATGGAAAGGAGAGAGAATAAAGTCCACCCCGTGTCATTTCTTACTCAGCCTCTCCAAATGCCTCGCTGCTTCTTAAGCAGTCCCTGTGTTGCAGTCTCTCCACTTCTCTGTCTCACCTCTCCCTTCTCATCAGTATCCTCATCCTCATCAACATAAGCAAAAGATTCGTGCTTCAGCTTTGGTAGGGTTGCCAATGGTCCCTTGCTTTGCCCATCGTAGGGTGCCTCAGACAGCTTCTGCTGCATTTCTCTGTTGAGGAGCCGTCGCCGTTCTGGGCTTATATGTCTCTGGAGGAGAGCCTGCAGTTCAGACCGCTCTACAGACCCCAGAAGGATCATGGTCTCTGCATAACACAAGGCAGAAACCATGAAGCTGCTTCAAGGTTTTGAATGTCCCCTGCCACACACTGCCCCCTCCTCTCTCCACACTCTTCAAAGTGCCTGAATTTGTGCTACCTAGAGCTATACAAGAGTTATTGATCATCCCTGCCAGTTGCTGCTAATAAACTGTGGGGCTGGGGGAAGCTCACCATCCCTGAGTTGTGCCACTCCTCACCAGAAGCAGGCTCCTTACTTATGCAGGATCCTTCCCTCTTGTCACAGTTCAGTCCACACACTTCCCACACACCTCCCTTACCTGCTCTATCTGCTTCACTGCCCACACTCCAGCTTACCTGGCTGGCCTGCTGAAACAGCCTTCTGTCATAGATCATCCATAGCAGGAGATTTTTAGGGTGATTTTTTATGTAGTGGGTCACACTGTCTCCTTCACAGCATGCAATTTGAAATCTAGTTTCTTTGGCTCTTTAAGCTGAGACAGTCTTCAGGAAGGACCAGTTCCTCCACATTGCTTACCTGGTGAGTCCACCAAAGGCAAAGTCTTAACAGTGGTGCTTTGGAGTAGAGTTTGCAAGTCTCGGTATTTACAGTTAGAGGAGACGAATTTCACATCTTGGACCATAATATCTTCAACAAAGATATTGTATTTGCTGTGAATTTATGGACAATAAGGGGAACAGTTTGCATATTGAAAATGTCTAGCAGAGAATTCCTTAAAGAAATATATAAATGACCACTTCTTTCAAAAGTATTCTCAATATAGTGGCTAAATAATCTGTGAGAGTAACCAAAGAGGGCTTTCCAACAGGATTAACACAGGTTGACTGGATTATCACTACAGTTGCATTCCACTCCATTACCCCTCACCATAAAAATACAGACATTTTATATATACATACTAGAGAGAGGAAGACTTGTAGATGAATAACTGAGCTTTGTTTTAAGCAAAATATCCAAATAAAATATTTCAAACATTTGCTGGAGAAAGAAATCCAAACCCCACTGAATTCAGGAAAAAAAAAAAAGGAAATAAACCACTCGATTTTTAATTTTTTAAAGGAAAGCAATTTGCCAATATTAACACGATTTCAGTAACGTTGCAGATTGTTCATACCCGTGCTTTCAGTGAAAAAAAAGATGACTTTTCTCCATTTCTGTGTAGGAATCCTAATTCTACTCCACAATGTGTTTTTTCTTGCTGCAGGCCTATTCTGCCTTCTTCTTTTCTTTGTAGTACTACCCCCTTTTCATGCCCTTCCCATGGTCTCACCCTTGTTTGCTTTACTTCTTTGCCACTCCCCACCTCCACCTCTGTTTCACTACTATACCTTATGTGATTCCAGCCCAGGTCTGGCAGGTAAGGCAACTTCTTCACCTGGATGATGCTATCATAGAGGCTGGGCTGCAGACTCTGGGCCACCATGTTGGCAAGAATGACAGCCACCATCATGGGGAGTATGTGAGAGATCTGACCTGTCAGTTCGAAGCAGATCACAGCGGTGGAGACGGTGTGGCTCACTGCTCCTGTCATTGCTGCTGCACCTTTCCCAGGTAGGGTTGAAAAGGGATAGGGAGAGGAGATGTCTGTCATATAGAAATGGCATATCGTGTCAACCAGGAAAGTCGTGGGGATGGGACCAGGTGAAAACAGAGACATGGAGACTCACCGATGACAGCATAGCCTCCAGGTAAGATCTGATAAACAATGCCATCAAAGAGGATCCCGTTGGGAAAGAGTGATGCCATGATCTCCCCAACGAGACGCCCAAATGCAGCGCCTGCAAAATATCACCGGCGATTACGGAAAGAACACCTAAGAAACACCCAGTGGAGCTCTGCTGGGCAATCACCAGAGTATTTTCTAACAGAAACAGCACCAAAACTTAGATTAAAATGACACTGGGGACTAAGGAGTAGCTCTTAGTTACAAAACAGAGAAGTTAGACTCCACAAGGAGAAAAAGGTACTAAGATAGAGTTGACCTTTCACTCTTCACTTAGGCACACCAGGCACAGGTGTGATTCCCAGGTAGGAGGAGATATTTTCAGAATATACGGTGTCAGTCCAGTTGAGGCCCTTCACACAGTCATTCTGTGAATGTCCAAACACTGGAATCACAGCTTGATTGAGAAGAGTTTAGGTGGGAAGGGACTTTTGGAGATCTTGTTCTGACCCCCTACCCACAGCAGAGCTAATTTCAACATGAGATTAAGTTACCCAGGGCCTTGTCCAGACAAACATTAAAAGTCTGCAGTCTTTCTGAGCACCTGAACCAAGGAAACAATTTTTTTCTTATGTCCCATCAGAATTTCCCCTCTTGCAACTTGTGCCTTTACCTCCTATTTACTGTGTGACTCTAAGAGAAGTATTTCAATCCTCTCTATCCCCTGCTGCTTTAGGTAGAGAAGGTCGCAGTTAGATCCCCTCCTGGCCTTCTCTCCTGCAGGCTGAACAAATCCAGCTTCTTCAGGCTTTCCTTATTCGTTTCATGCTCCAGCTCCCCAACAATCTCAGTGACCCCCGCTGGACTCACTTGTCCACAAGTTTGTCAAAATCTCATGTACAGGTGGACACAAGACAGCACAGTATTCCAGAACCGTGTCCAAAATGCTTAATGCAGAGAAGTAACAAATTTCTTTGCCTTGCTGGCTAGGCTTTTCTCAATACAGCCTTGTTTGTGGTGAGTCTTCATCACTGCAGGGGCATGCTACTGACTGAAGTTCAGTTGCTGCCTGCCAGAACCCAGAGGCCCTTAGCACACACCATTTCATTTAAGAGCTGTGGGTACTGAATGCAGAACTTCATGAGCTTTTGTACTTGAGTCTAATATAGCCTCTCATTTTAATTTTTTGGTCTTGGAATTAAAACCATTTAAAAAACAAACCCCCCTTGTATGTTACCGTATTTCAATCAGCAGAAATGAGTAAGCTGTGGATTACACTGCAGGTATGAGTTTTGAGGTTCTCTCTTCTAGCTGGCATTCAGGGGTGAAAGGATAAACTACTACTACTCGTGGGATCAAAGTTTCTCTCTAGGTGAAGGGGCAGAGACATTAGAAGGCCGTGGCTCAGCATGCCTCCCCGCAGTGTGGCTTTCCTTATGGAGAAGAGGACAGGGATTTCCTCCTCAGCATTTGGATTTGGGGGGTGGGAAAATGACAAAAGCAGAGACTCAGAGGCTGTTATATAGACTGTTAAGTGAGCTTGTCACAGACATCAAGTGATGATGACTCATCCACTAGAAGAAACCTACTGGATGCATATGCAATGTCTCTCTTACCCTTTCCACTTGTCAGATCTATATGCTGCAACACAAAATTGAAACTCACCTAGAACAAAAACAGGCATGAAGCCTCCACAAGGAATTGGCATCGTGGTAGCAATGACAGACATCCAGAACTGGAACAGAGGCAGAGGGTGAAGTTGTTACTGAGCAGTAATAGCATTTCCTGCAGCCCCACTCCACTGCCCAGCTTGTGAAGCCATGAGGAGACATGTTCTGAGGGATGTGACAATTCAGCCAGAAAGATTGAAGGGTAAAGAGGCTGTGGGGTGCGGAGGGGAGCTGGAGGAGCTCTTGGCAACACACCAACACTGATGCGGAAAACCTTTGGGTGATTGCTGTAATGGGAGGGATCCTGAATCACCAAGGGGATGGATGAACACAAGAACTCCTTTGCCTTGGGCCCCAAAGTTGAGATTTCCTACTGCTCCAAACAGCTAGGCTTTTCATAGAACAGGGTTGACAAAATTTCACAGACTCAGAAAGATTTCGGTGCGAAGGGAACTCTGGAGGCCTCTCCATCAACTCCCTGCTCCCAGAAGGGTTAATTTTGTAAGTTAAATCAGGTTGCTCAGGGCCTTATCCAGGTAACTTCTGAACATCTTGAAGTATGAGGATTCCCCAGCTTTTCTGGACATTTGTGCCACTGCTGACCTACACTTAGGGGAGAATTTTTTTCCAGTTTCTTTATTCCATTATTTTTCTTTATTCCATTATTTTATATTTATTTCTTTATTCTCAAGTCCAGTTTCTTTATTCTAGCTTGTGTCTGTTGCCTCTTGTCCTGTCGCTTTGTTGGGCAAAATGATGAAATCCATCCTGGTACTGCTAAGACAATTCAAATGCTGCCTTAGCACAGCACATACAGACTTCTGGAGGCAACAGCCTACTGTTACAAATGCCTCAAGGGCCAATGCGCTCAGATTTTCTCAGGCAATATTACAGGAGATTTCCACAGCTGAGGAAAACACAGAGAATGTTGCTGTTTCAAAAGCTTGTAAAAAGAAGTTTACTGGCAAGATGTCCCTTGCTGCAAAAGTATCATAGGTAATAAACAACCATGGTGCATCACATCAAGAGGACCATATTTCAGGACCATATTCTCCTGAGAATGGGCAAATCCTTCCTGTTCAAGGTCCACCTTTGAGGAAGTGATGCTTCTGCAGACATTGCTGTAGCTGTAGACAGATGAGATACTAATCTATAGATGGTTGGTTTGGTGAGAGGAAATCCACCCAGGACAGCTTTTCTGCTGTAACTCACATAGGATGGTTGGCATGAAAGGGAAATTGGAAAGGGGAAGAGAAAGGGAAAATGGAACCAAAATATAGCATCCCATTTAGGAAAGCACTCCACAAAGGCAACAAAGAGCCAGAAGAACAGCATTTCTTGGCCCATGCTACAGGAACATACTGTAAGGATAAGATTGATATGGGCTGTTGCTCTGCCTTCCATAAGGCATTTGAGTACTCCAGAGGAGAAGTTCCTGACTGGCTACAGGGGCCAGCAAGCTGCAAAAGTGGAGCTAACTAAGCTCTGTCTTTGCAGTACCAAACTCAGGCCAAATACAGCTGAGAACTGTGACTATAGTGCAGTGGAGAATCAGGCCAAGTCTTTGCCCTGAGTCGTAATAGCAGTCTCTTCTTTATGTGGTCTATCACCACTCTGAATGCATCCAGAAGATAAATGACAAATAACTTGGAGCATTTATCTAGCCAGTTGAGAAAGCCTTTAGCTAATGGGACAAAGCCAATGAATCTAATGTCTGAGGATACAGCTCTTTCAAAGGTGAACAGATGGGCTCAGGATAGATACACCACATAGTCCAGCCCTCTTTTATTTAAGTAAATGAGATCTTATCTGCTGATAAACCACAATCAGAATCGTCACAGAGGCAGAACCTTTAACTCTCTGTCTGAAATTCAGTAGAGTGTTTTACTTTAGGTGGAATCAGTTGTGTCAAGCAATCATTGATGTTCATTCCTGAGCTACTGCTTGATATTGCAAGGTGGTCTCAGTTCTTTTGTTTCTTTGTAACAGCAACAAAAAACTCCACGGTTTCTATGACATTTTTATGCTATGATCTTTTTTTTTTTCCTTGCTACTTGTTTTTTGAACACTGGCATATAATGGTTTTTTTTCTTTTTAATCTCTTCTCTTGCTTTGTCGTGCATCAGTTACACAGCTGATCCTTTTAGAGGTTGAAGTTCCAACTTCACAGACCATGTCATCTTAGAACATTTAATCTGCTCTTGCTTTCCAAGAAGGGAGCAAAACTGTTTTCAGATGCATCAAGTTATGGTATTCCTAACAACTACTTGAGCCTCACACAACTACAGATTATGCTTGCATATTCTTATTTGTCTCCTGATTGTAGTCAGGAATATCAAGTAGACTGTATCAGACTTTATTTAGACCAAATATAAATTATCTGACAGCTTTTTACTCAATTTTTTTTTTTTTTTTTTTTTTTTTGTGGAACTTGAGAAATCCTTCCTTATGTAGACCTCCCTAGCAACTGCTACCCAGTGGGTACCAAAAGTCATTCAGCACGACTCATGAGGAAGATGTCCTAAGGAGCAGTGAAGGAGAAAACTCTATTAAGACCAGGAAACTGTTCCCTAATAATTCTGGTGATCTTGCATTCAAGGTGGGCAAACACCACATAAAAAGATTTAAGAACCCATTGCAGTAGCAGTGCATTCATTCAATACCCAGCAACTCCTCACTGGCAGTTCACAAAGAGTTTTACAGTGTATTAAGAATGTCCACTCTGAGTGGAGAACAGTTATGGTGAGCTGGGTTTCCTACCTTCATGAGGAAGAAGAGCAGAATAATAATGAAGACGCTGACTTTAGGATGGATCCAGGCAGCAGATTTCCCTAGGATCTGAGGGTCCCCTGTGTATTTTGCCCAGGTATAGTTATCAAAGAGAGAGCTGATGGCTTCCCGTGGCATCAACTAAACAGCAGAAAAAAAACCAAACCAACAACCAAACAGGCATGCACCATGAGATTAGACAAGAGTAAATAGTTTACCTCTGTTCCAACAAAGTAGAGGAGATTTTTACTCTGGTAATCCATGATTGTGAGAATTAATTCACATTTATAAACTTCAGGAAGAGAGGTGGGACTTTACCTGAATTGGTGATAGGATAACTACTTTTACTTGCTTAGGAGAGTGGACCTTTTTCAAGTTTTATATAAAGAAGATAGCAGAGATCATGAGTCTCAGAATACAGGCCACCCTTAGTCCAAACTCCTCCTATATCTTTCTTCCACTTTCCATGACATAAGATTACTGGGGCAAAGGATAAAGGGAGACTGTTTTGCAGAATTGAACAAGATTGCAAACTGCATTCCACTCTCACCTCTCCTGCCATGAACTGCCCAAATCCAGGAGGAAAGGTCATAGTTGCTATAAGGAAGGTTATAACCCCAGGGTATATGAGGCGGCTGAAAGGAAAGAAAAGTTTATTAAAATATAACCTCACATTCTTTTCTTGCAGCACTACCACTTCAAGACTAGGAATGCTATTTCTGTGAAACCTCTGTCACGCCTGTATCTGTTGCTTTCAAGTTTTGTCACTGACAATTTAATGCCCTGCTCCACCGATTATGATAATTGATAGAGAGTTCACCTGTCAGAAAAGCCATTTTTCCCATCAGAAGTAATGTAATGGGAGGGATGGAGGGAGAGAGTGAAGTACAAAACACACAGACTGGAATACATGAGGTGAAGGGGATGTGTGTTTACAGTGACCTGCTGGCCTACTCTCAAAAGTCAGCACCTCCTCCACTTGTCCTCCTTCTTCATGCCCCATGCAATGTATCCTGTCCTACTGTATTTAAATGTAGGGGTTTTCCCATACATTTCTCTATGTATCCCCATTGCACTCATGAGACAAACTGCATTCCGTTGAATTGCTGACCCACACGATTTTTGGGAAGGTATTTTTGGTGGCCAGTGGGTCTAGCTGTGCTCAGCCAGTGGGGTCTAGCTGGACATTGGGCTGAAGCCTGTGCTTTCCTACTGCTGTGTCCAATCCCAGGATGGGGTTCTGGCTACACTGTGACACTTCATGGGCACTAAGACAACATGAGCCTAAGCTGCCTCCACGTGCTGGACCAGTCCTGTCATTTCTCCCCTGAAAAATTACCGTGTTCTCTACAAGAAATTCTGGCTAGGATGCTGTGGTATTTAGGAAGACAAAATATAACCTTTAATTGCTTTCAGTCTAAGGACCTACAAAATTCTGAGAAACTAAACAAAAGTTTTAAGTAAATTCCCACTTTTTTTACAGATATCTTTCAGATAATTTCAGTTTCTCATGTTTTTACTATCTTACACTTGAAATAGTTCCACTAGCTTCCAGAAAGTGTTTGTTACTATCCAACAGCAGTAGCTTATTAAAAACCTGGTCTCTAAAGAGAGTATCTTCAAAGGAACTCACTATTTGGTGAGAAACTGGCTCAGAGCTGTATGACGTCGGACACATAGGACCACTTGGCGATTGAGATAAACAAAAAACGCTCCAAGGAATCCAGAACAAATCCTAAAATGGAGAAAAATAAATAAAATAATACCAAACAACAGATAATACACAAACCATCAACCAAGGAAATGACTAAGTGTTTTCCATCTGCTGAGATTTATGAAGTCTTTTAGGTGTCAACTAGAGGGTTACTCCTACAGCAACTCACTTGAAGGTATGGACTCCCCGATGAAAGGGAAAAGATTATTTTGGACATCTTTGTCATACACAGGCCAATCTGCTGCTTAATTTTTCTCTTCCTTAGAGGGGGAAATATCATCTATTAATATCTACTGAATAATCTATAAAAATATTCTGTAAAAAGGGACTGACAGATCTCAGTGAGGGCCGGTGAAGAGCAACTGAGCAAAGCCCAGTGTTGTCAGAAGTTGGACATCAGCTTGGAACTGGAAATAATAAAAATGAAGGGAGTTTAACTCTGATTCAAAATTACACACCTATATCAAACATTGCAAGTAATAGCAACTCATGTGCCTAAAGCAAACTATGTCATCTCTAAGATCCTAATCACTTGGACCTATGTTCCTGATCCTAATAAAACCAAAAAAGTTACAGTTGTCTAAGAACTGGACTTGGGCCTTATGCTCTGTAGCCTAATGAGACTGGTTAAACAGGGACTAATACTCAAAGGTGAAAAAAACCCCAAAAGAGTGGAAAGAGTGCCTTTAGAATTGCTAAGGGGAAGTATTATTTTATATGGCAAATAATTAACATACAGAATACTGAGGACAAGGAGGACAAGCCCACATTTTCCTTCCATTAATGCTGAAAATGAATGCAATTTTCCTGTGTTATATGTTATGGAGGGTTTTGGCAAATCTCATTCAAAGATTAATTTAGCTTATTTTAAAAGTTGTATGTTGAAAAAAAATATTTCTCGATCATTTAAAAGTTGCACAGAAACAAGTTTAAACTAAACATAAGACAGACAAAAATGTCCAATGAGCTTTGCTTGAATTAAGCCAGTGCTGTGTAGGACTAGTGTTAAAATAGACCAGTCCTTTAGGCACCATAAGACTCAGGGCTGCACAGTGCATTGAGTTTCTTCATAATACTTTATATTAAAAAATAGATCCCTCTATTCCTGCCTATCAATTTGTCAATAAACTAGAAGTGGTCCTCCTGTATCTATTTTGCAAATTCACAATATTTGCTGACACAGAACAAGATCTATCTGTTGGTAGTGGTTGGGCTGGCTCTTTTTCTTTGTTTGTTTGTTTGTTGGTTTGTGTTTGTTTATTTGTTTGTGGGTTTTTTTGACTGACCTGAAAGTATAGAAATAAGTTGGATAAAAAAAAGAGTTTAACTTTGAGACTTAATGTTAAGATAATCTGGAATCTTCCAAGTTGGCATCAGGACTTTATCCAACTCTTTATCCAATGCTTTTAAAAAATACCACGTTGGACACTCAGGCATTTGAAAGAATTTCACAGTTGTCATATGCTCCTTGCCTAGCCTGTGTGCAGTGCTGAAAAAAAAGCAGCTCTGCCAGCTCTGTTCAAAATACAAGTTTTTCCTTCTATCAGCTGTAAATCACAAGGATTACCTTTTCCCTTTCCAGTCTAAACAAAGAGGTTCCCTTGTGTTCTGCATGCAAGTCTATTTAAGGAGAAGAACAAGGTGGATACATATTACTAGCAAAAGCTCCTCTATATTAATAGATTTTCAACATACCTGATGTCTTCAAAAGCTACCACTTGAGTTCATATTCAAGTAAATGAATATGAGGACAGCCTACTAAAAGGAGTTGGAAAACTTCAAATATATTTTGGTTTTGGATCCAGGTCTTGCAACAAAGTATATTCACAACACAAGCATGGGTATTTCTTCCTACAGTGTATTCCCTTCTCTACAGCTCTGCAATGATTTCCCTGGAACCTTCCTCAGTCTCTAATGCAAGACTTTTCCTCACAGAAATTCTGAATTCAGTTCTTCTCTAGTATTTCCCAATTCTCTTCTCATTTTTCTTCATTTCTTTCTTTCATTTCCCAAGATTTCCTTCACAAATGAAACTGCCAACTCAATAACTGCTGTTCTCACTGAATCCAGTTATGGTCCAGTTACCCCTGCCACTATGTCAAGTGTACCAACCTCTTCTGAAAAGAATAACCATTCTGATTCTGAGGTAAACTTCCTGGTTAAATCTTTTGTCCCATTTTTGACAAGTGAAAAGGCCGTATCTGTTGGGTGAGTTCATTTGAGGATGTCATCAAAATGGTCAAAGGGCCATTCAGTAAATCTATATGCAGAACCCCATTTCCTTCCTCACCCATTCTGCTACATGGGTACCATTTCTGAAGGAGGAATCTCAATAAGCAGAGGCCTTATTTATGGCAATAAAAATGTCTAAAAGAGATTTATGTAACTGTTTTGCAAAAGAATTCCTAACAGAGCTCCAATAATAACCTTTGTAGAGCAAAGATCCAGGTTCCTGGGAGCTTACCCTATTACAGCAAATGCTGGCAGCTCTTGCAGATCAAAGGGGAAATCCATGCGAAAGTTTGTTCTGAACAGGGCTGTGATGGTAACTGTGGGAGAAGAGGTAGAGGAGGAAAGGGAATAATGAGGTGAGAAGTAAAATGCCATAAAAACTAGGGGTAGGGACAGGGGAACTAGTTTATACATGCTGTTGTGTGGTTTCGTGACATTTTATACATTACAGATTGGCAGACTGCTCTAATTTTAGTAGTGCCTATTTTTGAGCACTGGCAACCCTGCCACTCTAGATGGTAGAGGTTCATTTTCAGAGAATATATATTACTTTAGCTACAATCCCAGATGTTTTAAAGGGTTTTCTTTTCTTTCTTTTCTTCTACCATCCTGTGTGACCTATTCTAGGTGATCCTGCTCTGGCAGGGGGGGTTGGACTGGATGATCTTTCAAGGCCCCTTCCAACCCTGAACATTCTGTGATTCTGTGTGATCCATTCTCCAGCAAATAATTCTTCCCACTAACTGACTCTGCAAACTCTCTTTGCTGAGGCAGGCAGTGCTTATGTATCTGTAGAAGCTTTTGTCACACACAGTTGTGATTGCCTTCTAGAAACAAAACTCAGGTACTCTTTGAAGCTATTTCTGCCGAGGGCCAAAAGAATGAAAGTCTTAAAAAAACAGAGATTAAAAAGATCAGCTAAGCCCCCTCTTCTCCAGCTCACCTCTCCTGGTGGTGTCACACTGTTAAAATGACTCAGATGTTGAAACCTGTCCTGCTCTTGAGTACCTAACTGTGTGGAAACAGTAAATATCTGTATGCCCACAGGTCAAGTACAGATTATCAATCTAGTGTAGAGTGGAAATGCAGCTGAGTGAGGATGGATATGCATCAGACTGGTCCTGGATGAAGGAATTATTTGAACAATGAGGAAAGGAAACAATTAAAATATGGCATTATATGATAATTACAGAAGGCATTAGTTACTTGTTAATTGGTCAGCTAGGACTAGATATAACACTATGATTTAGTCAGAGCTCTGTGGGTTACATTACCTAAGTAGCTAAGCCTGTCTAACTGCATGCTACTATCCAAAATGGGAAGATCTTACTCCCTGCCTTTTTACCCTTTCCTTCCCTTCCCTTCTGGCTTCACTATTCTCTCTTCCCACTGGGCCCACTCCAAGACATGTCAAAGCCTTCACTGAGTTCTTTGACTTGATTAAAACCTACCAGAAAACCTGTCTGCTCTTTTCCTGAATTAGTTCTCTGCCAGGGAAGTGCGTTTAATGGAGAGGTCCAACAAACAGAGAGATTGTACAAGGGAGGGGTAGAAGAACAGTCAGTGATGGAGGCTTATGAAAAGCAGGATGTCCTCTTTTTTGTGAGGTTATGCCAAGAAAGAAATAATCTCAATTTATTTTTAGGAAACAGATAATCCAAGACACTAAGTGACAGTGCATTAAAAAATATAGCAAGGCTCACTTTCAAAGAGTTTTGTCACAGGGCAGCAAAGATGACCAGAGCAAAGGGGAACAGTCACAGCATTTAATCTCAGTCTTTTTAGGTTCCCACTCTACTCCCACAAACCAGAAAAATATTTCTAAAGGAAGATTCATCCCACCTATCTTTATCCTCTTTCCTAAGTGACTAAGTCATCCTGAAACTGAATGCTTAAGCCCTTTTCTCTCTGTTGACAACAAACTCTACTAGAGTAGCTGTCCAACTCTTACAAGATGAAAGTTAAAAGAAGCCAAAAGAAATGAGAAAGTCTGGTTAAGGGTGAAGTCTAGTTAAAAAAAGCTTTGAACTTTAAGATAACATTGAGTGATGTGTAGAAATTATCAGAAGGAGCACGAGGAATGTCAGGTGTAAAACACTATGGCAAATAAGATGAAGGTTCAGGACGTGGTAAAACAGAGAACCTGAAAATTGCAGAACTCCAGTCTTCCAAGATTAGCAAACAGGGGCCTAAGTGCAGCAGCCGACCGGAGTGGGCCAGATGATATTTGGAAAGTACAGATATTGGTGTAAAGCTGACCAACAAATCCATTAGTATCCAGAAACCACCAAAGATTTTGTCCAAGAAAGAGAAGAAGTATGGTGAAATGCTACCCAGCTTAGTCACATCTGTCTACTCTGATGTGATTGCTTCCCTATCTACTACTTCCTGGTGGCAATGATGCAGCTTGGAGGTAGAAAATGACAATAAAAGAGGTGTTAAAGAAGCTGCGGTCTTAAAAGGCATTAAGATCTGAGGCAGATTAGGAATGAGGTGGATGAGCTATTTGAAAAAATAATTCACCTTCTCTAATGAGCATTAGGCCTTCCAGAGACTGGAGGGTGACCGATGGTTAGCATACGTCTTTAAGAAGACTGTGGAGGAATGTGGTGAAGTGCAAAGACAGCACCTGGCAAAATAGTCAAATACATAGAGATTTTAAAAGGAAGCACAACCCTGGAAATGCTTCTTTTGAACCTCAAAGTCAAGGAAAAAAAAATCAGAAAGGTAATTCAAATGAATAAAAACTATACGACGTGGAGGTTTTTTAACAAAACATGAAAGGCAGGTTAAGGGGAATGGTATTTATTTAGAATATTGGGAGGTCCCACGTGAGTCTGTGGAGCCTCATGTAGAGTCTACTCATCAAACAGCAAAATGGAAAATATGATTATGGATCAGAAGTTATCCCAGAGAGCGAAAATAAGAGAGTTTACAATGTCAGACATGTAGACATGTGCCAAGAGTTGCTAACTGCTGTCTTGGGGCCCTGTGGTGTTGAATGGATTTCTTTGGAAGTGACTTTTGGAGCTGACTCTGTTTAACATCTGCATCAAAGTCCTAGATGATAAGATGGAACTCACTCATCAGTGACCATACTGAACTGGGGAGAGAAGGGGGTGGTTTGTCACCTGGAGGGCTTCACTCAGACTGGCTTCCAACCAGGTGAAATATCTTAAATTGAACAAAGACAAATATTTAGTCCTGCATGTGGAATGGCAAGTGTGTCAGTACATCCCGAGGGCCCGGTGAATAGGAAAAGCTCTGCTCTCATGCCAGTAGGTCCTGGTGGATAGGATGTTTAGCATGTGCCCTTGTGGCAGTGAAAGCTGGCCACGTACTGGGCCACATCAGCAAAAGCAGAACCAGCTGTTTGAGGGTGGTGAATATTCCCTTCTATATGGCACTGATGAAGCCAAATCTAGAAAACCCAGTACAAGCAACATCTTCCAAAACTGAGGAGATTCCATTGTTGAGCCCCAGGATGGTGCAGGGCATGGGAGGGGCTGCAGGAGCTAGGTCTACTCAGCCTGGAAACGAGAAGGCCCAAGAGCATTCTAACAGCAGTCTCCTCTTCCTCACAGGGAAGTTCTAAGCACGCAGTGAAGAAAAAAAGGCAATGGGCACAACTTTCAACAGGAGAATTTTGTCTACAGATAATGAGCCAATGCTTCTTTCTCAGGAGGTGGTTCAGCACTGGAACTGATGTCAAAGTTGTCCTGCTGGAAGTAGGAGTTTGTAGTAGAGAGCTCCAAGGTTCTCTTCCAAACGAAATCTTTTTATGATTCTATGTCTCAGAGTTTTCTGTGGAAGACTGCACAATCTGCAAGTGATACTGGCTCAGTCTACCCTAGGTGGTTGCAGAGAGGACTGCCTAAGAAAGGCAATATTCTGTACTGATGAGTGCAAAGTAATACAATGGAGAAAGATTATTGATACACTGGAAAGGAATCGAACTTATTTCAAGAAAGAGTTGAATTGGTGTAGACAGCTCTAAGAAAAGGGTCTTTTTACCTTTTTCCTAACTGCACCTGCTAGCAAGATGCAAAAGCCACATAAAAATAGTACTACAATGCACAGTACTGCACTGCAATATTGTAAAGCCTTCCAATAGATCCATGCAATAACCACACCTGTTTGGAACTCCAATCCTTTTATGTCAAAAATATTTCAGAACAAGATGGCAAATTCTCGTCTAAGCATAAAAGTTTGTCCACATATTATGTATGAATTTGCAATTGTTGACACGTTCCACATGTGCAACTAGATGCACATAGTGCACATTAAAGGAAGCAGTTTCATCCACTTTCAAGTTCATGAACTTACCTGATAGAAAGGCTTTCCTACTGGATGCCAACAGTAGCCACACAGGAAACTATCACAAAGACATCAGCTTATTTACTGAGTGCATAACTTCTGGGAAATCGTGAAGGCATCAGAGAGGGGCCCTAAGAAAACCCCTTGCATGAACAAAGGCTGAAAACAATGGGCTTATAACTTTCAGAAGGAAGTGAGCAAGAAAAGCCATGAAAGGTAAGTTAGAGCAGTCAAGATGAAAGACTGTAAGATAAAGAATTACTTAACTGGTTTCTAGCTCCTTAATACAAGGCCTGGGAGACTGGCAACACAGAAAGAAAATTCAGAATTATGAAAAGGAAGTATTTTTCATAGACAGCTGGATCATGGAACTTTTTAATCCAGACAGCCAAGGAAGGAGAACATAAGGAGCCATTAATTTGAATATTAAAGCTGTCCGGATGATTTCTGAAGAAGGGACAATAATTAAGACATATCAGGATTAAGCTAATTTCTAATGATTTGGGAGACCAGCAAGGGAGCTAGAGTAGATAAAGGGAAGGATAGGAGATTATCTCCTGTCACCTGTTCTGGAATTTCTTACATTTTTCTCTGGAAAGAACAGAAAGATGCGCTTTTATTTTTTCTTTTTCTTTTGTGGCAGATCTGATGGTTGAATACATCTCAATATGAGACAGTGTTTCACAAAGATAGAGTCACTTTCTGCATCCAAGTAGAAAATGTAGTCACTTTCTATATTCAAGAGAATATTCAAGACAAATAATGTTTTAGAACAAAAAAAAATGTCCAAACAAGTGAAGTCAAGAGAGATATACATTATAGCAGTTTTATATAAGGGAACTGCCCACATGGAGAATAGATAAAGAAAGTAGATAAAACTGCAAACATAAAAGATAATAACATTATAAAGAAAAAGTTTACCAAGCAATGGCAGCCTCCCTCATCAGCTGGAACTCCATTCCCACAGTATCTGTAATGCTCTCCTGAACAAGCTTGTCCTGTTCTTTATCTGCCTGCCCAAATGTTGCACTCACACTTTCCATATACTCGAGATACCCTACCGATCCTGTAGCCTCCTAATAATTTTATCATCTCAATTTTACAGATTATTTGGGTTTTATGCTTCTATTTAAGATGTGACAAAAGCAGATCATGGCATTTCCAGCAGATCGCAGAAGCATATGCTGTAGCATGTGTTACATCCTCTGTGGTGTAATCTATATGCCATCCCACCTCAAGAGCCCTCTTACTTGATGAGGACTCATATTGAGTCATTTTTCAGTCATATCCCCAGCACATCTAGGAATAGGTTGGATTATACAACTGATGATATCAGATATTTCCCTTTCTCTTCTCTTCTCTACTACGGGAAGTCACAGGTCACGGCAGAAGTTTCAAACATCATACAAAGTTGTGGTTTTGAGGAAGATGGAAAATAATACATTAATAAAGCAACTTTTGTACAAAGAGAGTACCTTCTTGGCTTACCTGCATCCTTGTTCCAAACAGCAAGGACTCGGAAAATGAAGGCACTAAAAGTAGCTGCAAAGAAACCTCTCCAATAATTGCGCACAGCAAAGTAAGTGGAAGTGACCTCAATGCTGAAAAGGACCCCTGGAAAGAATTGGAAAGGGAGGAAAGTTAAAATCAGAAGTGCAACGTTAGAAGCATGAGAGAGGCTTCTAAATAGTCTTCTAGAACAGTGGTCTCCACAGTTCTTTGATTGCACATCCCTACCAATCAATGAATTTTGAGCACATACCCCCCAGTAAATGTGTATTTAATTAAAAATCAGACACATGTAGCACTGTGCTAATATATTATGTACAACATAAAACATACACAGAGTATAGAAATCTAAAAAGGATGAGAGAGAGATGAAATAATTAAAATTTTAAAAAATAATTGGGTTTCTTTATTAATGGACCTCTTTTTTATTATTATTATTGTTCCTAAAAATATTTATATCCTTAAGTTTTTTAAATCTTGCTTTAGCACTTGGTGATACAGGGATTCATAGGTCTGTTTCCATGTTCAGTTCATTCTGATACTGATCTCAATGGCTGTCATAGCTGAAAAAGATGTCACAAAGACACCTAGATCCAAATGCAAGAAATGCATTGTTGGCTGCACTGATTAAACCACGATACTCATTTTTCAACCTCATCGAACACTTAGGCAAAGATTTTTGTTGACATTTTTGTTGGATAGTAAATTTTCATCCTCCCTCACTCAGTCAATCAGATGTTCTTGCAAACTAATCAGAAGGTGTTGAATTTTTGTATCTTTAACACGAGTTCAAAACCCATCGAAAGTCTTAATCTGGAAGATTTTAAAACAGGTATGAAACTTGTGTTTCCAAGTTTTTTAAGTGTACAGGTATGAGAGTTGTTGTAGGCAATGCACACTGTATTTGGCAACAAATTCACAAGTTTCTTGACAAATTTCTTTTGAAAAGCAGTCACTTTCTCACCCTCTGGTAGAACATCACGTTGAAGAGATACGTAAGTATGTTGCATTTTTTGAAAGTAACTGCTAGGTAGCATGCTACTGACAGATGCTTGTCATCACAGAAAGGTCAGCAAATTCAGAACACTTGTCTTTTTGTGAAAGAAAAATGTGTAACTGGTCTTTTAATTCAACAACTCTTTTTAACCCCCCTCCGGCACGAGTTAACCGGGAAATATCCGTAGGGTACAATGGATTTTCATGGTCATTCCCCAAATCATTATGTAGTATTGGAAAGATTCTACTATTTCAAGGTCTTGTTGTTATAAAATTAACCACATCAATAACATCCTGTAGCACTTTGTGCATGGCTGGCTTGCGTTTCTTTGCTTCAATAGCTTACCTGTGAACAGCACAGGGAATGAATTTCAGATGCGGTGCTGTCTGTGTAACCTTAGCACACAATCCTTTTCTCATGTCAGTCAAAGCAACTGCTCCACTGGCCGTTAGACTTGTGCAGCTTTTCCATAAAATACTTTAATTAGAGAAGCTATTTACTGCTGAGAAAAAGCTTCTTGGGTAGATCTTTCCTTTAGTAGCTCACAGAAAGTAGTTCTTCATGTATTTCACTATCGAAACAGAATCTAGCAAATGTCCTGAGCTGAGACATGTTAGAAACAACTGTCCTTTTTCTCCAGCTGCATAGCAAGCCTCTCACACTGTAGAATTTGTACTGATTCTTGCTTCTTCAAACTTTCAGCAACGTTTTCTATGCGTCTTCTTTGTTTGCTGACAAAGGAATCATTTTAGTTTGCTGCTGTATTGACCTCTGCTGGTTATTACAGCCATTTTTACCATGGCAGGAAGAACAACTCTTTCCCCACTGTGTCTTTCTGTCTTTTGCTATGAAGCAAGAAACCTCAAATGAGGCTTCTAAACATTTATCACTGTAAAATCCTGAGTATCACATAGTTTGAAACATCACTGAAAAATGGTGAAGGTTCACGTTGATGTTCTGGATGCTGAGTGTTTGTTTACATGTCTTGCTAATTCTGATGGCTTTATAGAGTCATTAGCTAACTTCTCAAAGCACAACAGGTTCATCATTAATGGTAGTGGATGTAAATCCATATTTTAAAAAGCCTTTGATAATTTAGCTTTTTTTTGGCCAACTCCTTGTCAGACCTGATTAGCTGGTCATTGTTTGTACCCGGGAATGTGGCTGATTAAGAACCATAGTAGGAATAGAAGTGTCAGCTCTGCCATTTCCTTGTCATTCATCTGTGCTCACATTATTAGTGTTCTCTTCAATCCACGGTCTCTTTGCAGGAAATCTTTTTAAGCCACTTGTCCATATTGTGAGGGTTAGTTTAGTTAATGCCAGATAATATAATCCATAAATCCACTTAACTGGGCAGGCAGTGGTTGCAATACACTGCAATATGCTGAAAGTGAGGACACCACTATCAATCCCCTACTCCACACCCACATCATGTGATACGTGGCCTTCTGACACACGGACCGGGTGAGGGCACTGCTGCCAGTATGCATGCTGGATGTTAATAAAGCTTAATTGTTTTGCTTTGGTTCTTTATTTGATTAAAACAACAACAAAAAAACCCAATAGAAATTCCGGTATTTCCTTCTCACACCCCAAAGGATGATCTGGCACACCCCAATTTGGAGACCACTGTTCTAGACAGCCTTCCCAACTCCAGAAGGCTGACAACAGGGGAAAAAAGACTGTCAGAGATGCTGGAGAGGCTGCTCATGCTAAAGGTAAACTTCTTTGTTCAAAGTAGATGACAAATCAAAACTATGGTGTAGGAAAGGGGGAGAGGAGAAGAGGACTAGGCAGGAGAGGATTTAGGTACCTGAGAAAAAGGAAACAGAACAGCCACTTGCCTCCAAGTGGTGTCCCAAAGCAGCAGCCGACCCCCACAGCGCAACCCACGGTCAGGACATCTGTGTAATAATATGGCTGCTACTGGTGAAAGGGAGAAAGAGAGACAGACAAACAGAAGAGAGAGGGAAAGAAAGCAGAGAGTGAGTAACAGAATTGGCAGTTATGACACACGCTGTCACACGCTGGCACATAAATATGTTTTACTCCATCTCTTTTACTTTGGCAGGGGAACTCAAGGACGCATGTGTGCCTCAAAAATCCACCCTATGAGTCTGTGCGCACAAGGCACATGCACGTCCAGAACCAAGTGTGGACAGATGCTGAAGGTCCTGTCACCCTGCGTAGGTGAATAGGAAACATCACCTGGTAAAGCATTGTGCTGTCCTGGTGAAAACCATCATCGTTACCTAGGGAAACAGCAGGTATAAAAGGTCGTGTCCCTCCTGATTCAGTCTTGCAAGACATAAAGCTGTTGAAAGAGAGAAAATGCTCTTCCACTCTTTCTCCAACATTTGGCCCTGAACTGCACGAGTGTCCTGGTCAGTTCTACTGACCCAGAACAACATGTCCTTATCCACGGGTTTGTCGGAAGAAACTTGTGGTCCTTATTAGTGCCCCTGTGGCCTTCAGACGTAATCACGTCCACAACAGGGATGGAGTTCAGCTCAAAGTGTCTGGAATAGTGGGAGGGTTGTGTTATAGCCCACCAGCATGGTGATCAACAGCTGGAAACTGAGGGTACATGCAACACAGCCTGCAGTATGGCAAGAGCTGTTTGAGGGTGCAAAGCCTGATGGGACAGTCTTGAAGAACAAAGCGAGGTAGAGAGACCTACAGCAACCACTGAGGACAGCCTGTGGCATAGAGCATCTCTCAGGATCCAGCACTGTGTTGCAATACAGGAGTGGCCAGGTAGACCAAAATAAACAGATAAAGAGTACCAGAGTGCACTCAGAAAAAGTAGGCTGGGCACCTTTTTCATGTCAAGGGCTAAACCGGGTTTTCAAATCCAGTTTGAGGGCTCCTCATTAATACACAAGGTGATGTTTGCTAGCAGCAACACCAAGAAGTTATATACCACGGGCAGTATGACATGAAGTTGGCAAGCTGTATCCTGGGCTAAGATCAGTTAAAGATGGTGGAAAAGACCTTTGGCAATTTGATGTGAATCCATAAAAGGAACACGACTAGGGCTACAAAAGCTACAATAACTTTGAGTTTGTTCCCATACTTCAACGTTATCACAGACTCACAGCAAGTGTTAGTCTAGAAGGTATCTGAATGCTCTCTGCTCAGAGCTAGGCTAACTTCAACACTAGAACAGGGTGCTCAGGATCAGCACCTCCAAGGGTAAAGGTTCCCCAGCCTCTCTTGACACCTGTACCACCCTGAACCTCCTCTGGGGCAAGGGGAGAATTTTTTTCTATAGATAGAATGTCCTCTGTTGCAGGCTGTGCCTGTTGTCTCTTGTCCTTTCATTGTTTTCTGAGAAGAGTTTGGTTATTTTGTCTCTGTAACATCTCCTTTAGCTAGAGAAGACAACAATTACACCACTCTCCCTTTCACCTTTTCTGTTCTGGCCTCTCCTAGTGAAGTACATATAACGTGTCCTGCAGTCTCTGAGTCTCTGTTAATTCCAGGTATGGAGAAATGAACAGAAACTGTAGCCTGTGTTGTGGAAGAACTTTTTGGTTTTGTGGTTTGTTTGTATTTTTTTTTTTTTTTGCATTGGGGTTTTTTACCATTAAGAGAGATACCTTTCTCCTGTACACTACCAATGCTTCCACCTGACTGTGGGCTAATCCCTGGTTCTGAACCTGCTTTTTCTCAAGGTTTCTGGCAGACTTACAAGTTTTGCCTTGAAGCCTCAGGCTTCAGCTCAGGCTGTCTCCTAACTTGCTATATTGCCCACACAGCTCTCAGCCTCTCTCTTGCTGAACCTGATTTTCTTCCTGGTACTTATTTTCTCAAGTTATCAACTAAAGAAACTTTCTAAATTGTAGCTGATAAACTGTGTTTCTTCCTTCTTTTCATAGCAAACCAGATTAAAGATCATTATTGTTCGTGCGAGACACTGTTGCATTTGTCAGCTAACTTGTCTGCTTGAAGACTAACAGGTCATGGAAGAAATAAAGCCAAATTAGAAAAAAAATCACATTTCAAAAAATCCTTAAACATCTGGACACAATAACCACGGAGAGAGGTTCAGGGCATTGCATGGGGGTAAAGTGAAATGAAAGCACAATAAAGAATGGAGAACATTTTAAGACAAGTTTTTTATAAACATATTTGCCCTGTTTTAGGAAGAAGTTACCATGTGCCTCTGGCACGTGTGCTGTTTAAGGAAATTCTGTTAATTAGAATACTAGGACAGAGATAAATTTCTACATTTCTCCTCAGAGAGGGAAGATAGAAAGTTGGGAAGGGACCACTGGATGTGTCTCCTCCAACTACCTGCTCAGAGATTTGCTAATTTCAAGGCTAGATGAGGTTCTTGTCCAGGTGAGTCCTGAACATCCCCAATGCTGGAAATTCCCTGGACTCTCTGGGCATCTGTGCCAGTGCTGTGCCACCCTTAGGGGAGTGGAACCTATTTTCCTCATGCACAGTCAAATTTCCCTTGTCACAAGTTGTGGTGTTGCCTCTTGCACTGTGTCACTGAAAAAAGTCTGGATCTATCTTTGCTAAAATCCTCCTTTAGGTGGTTGATGACATCAGTTACATCATCCCCCTTTAGCCTTTTCTCCTCTAGGCTGAGCATACCCAACTTCCTCAGCTTCTCCTCATATACCATTACTCCAACCTCCCAACCATCCTACTGGCCCTTTGCATCTTTCTTATACAGGCAGCCCACAGCTTTACACACTGATATTTCTCTTCTCCAGTCCACTAATGAAGTGTTCATATAATAGTCTCTTGTTCATATTATCACCTCCTGTCCTGACTGCCAACATTTCCCACCCTTAGATGTTTATGCTCCTTACACAAAGCTTTTTTTAACTTCTGTTCTCTACTCAATCCTTACTGATATTCTGGACAACCCTTGGTGCTCTCCAGGCTGAACAACATCCAAGGCAGGCAGAGACTGAACAAGCTGCATTATTAGAAATTAGAAATTGATAGGTGTCACTTTTCCCATAACTTTCCCTTTCTTGCACTGCCACCAGTTACACGCAAAAAGAAAAACGCGTTGCTAGAGTGGAGAGGTATCTGCAGAGAACCTTTCCTGAGAGCAGGAAGTCTCACAGCAAGAAGCTAAATGAGTTGCACATGAAATGTCTCATATAGGAAGACACTTGCCTCCAAGAGAAGCCCCGAAGCAACATCCAACTCCAGCTGCACAAGCCGCCACCAGGAGGTCGAACTGCCTATGCACATTCTGGAACAGAGAGTGCAGCCAGAGAAGGGCATGCTGGGGTTAGAGGAAGCAAAGCCAGGGGGTTAGAATCCAGAACAATAAAACAAAGCAACAGCCAGCAGCAGATTCAGCCATTGCTGTTACAAATAACAGGATTTACACACTTTAGTGCAGTCTTTAGTACTGTCAGCTGGTCTTGAGAAGAGACATTTGGCCCTTATGGACAGAGAGGAACCACTCAAGTAGAACAGCACCTCCCATTGTTGTATCACACAGCCAGTTTCTGCTAAAGCCCTGCATGTAAAGCAGTTTCTGCAGCTGGCTATATATGAATAATAGATTTTTTTTATACACCTAGTCAATAGAGTGACCAGTCTGCAGGGGCTGGTTTGTGACAGCAAAGGCCTAGAGACAGCATCAGTGTCTATAATTAGCAATGCTGTAAAAAATTTGGCTTAAAGACAAATTGATCTTTGTCTGCAGCTACTTTTCCACGTGGACAATGGTCACACTGCAAAGGTATCAGCATCATGAGATTGAAAACATGTCAAATGCATATTCATAACCAGCCTCTGTGTAATTGGTAGGTAACATTGGTGGGCCTACACAGTTATTTGACTGGTTATCTGGCCTCACACCGTTTTCTTTGGCCTGTATTTTACTGCTCTATAATAGTGAACTTCAATCCAAATGCTTCCTCTGTGTTTTGTGGCCTACCAATACCATTCTAGGTGTCTAGGAGTTCAACCTGTGGAACAGCCCTATGAAGAGCCATGCGCCTTACCTCATACACACCACAGAAGATTGACATGAATTTGCTGAGTACTGCAGCACAGATGCTGGCAATATGCACAAAGGGACCCTGAAAGAATAGAGGAGGAGGAAATCAGAGAGGGTTACCCTCTGGTGACTGACAACCATTTAGCCATTGCAGATCTCATAATTACTCTTTGACTACCTCAGCCACTTCTCCAATCTTTTTTTTTTTTTTTTTCCCCCTCTTAAAAAGTACCTCACTTGACTTCTTTGATGTTTTCTATATCAAGCCTTTCAAAGTGGAAGGAAAATGGCCAATGGAAGATAAAGTGTTGCTGGAAAGAGCAAAGTTTGAGAACGGGAATGGTGGCAAAAGGAAGAAAACATTTATAGACATTTCATCTACATAGAACTCTTCCCACATCTCAGACCCTGGTCACTACTGCACATGAAACCAGCAATATTCACCTCTTTCCCCACAGGCATACCACTTCCAAGCCCAGCTGTGAGACCCACAACTTTGGCCACAAAAGCCTGGAGAGTGAGATATTCCTTGAGGACCACTCCCCTCATAATGGTCTTGAGCTCTGGGATCCCAGATCCTGAAAACAACAGCAGAGCAGGAGATGAACAAAACCAGCAGGCAAACAGAATGAGAAAAATGAGACAGACAGAAACAGATCTTGCCATGCCTTCTGCCCTCACCAACAGCCTGTGGAGAGACGAGGTGGCAGAAAATGGCCGCAAACAGAATGAGAGCAAGTGGGTATGTGACCCACACCAGGTACTGCATTGGAACATTCGGGTGCAGCTCTCTGTACATCCACTTGTAGGCTGTGGACAGACAAACAAAGAAGTTGTCAGTAACCACAGCTGCTCCAAACAGGTGGGTAGACATCAAAGAATCATGTTTGCTAAACTTGCTCCTAGCTATCCTAATGTCCTCATGTTCTAAGACAAGCTTTGTTACGTTTTGAGCACAAGACCCCAAATAAAACAGGAATTCTGCAGGAATTCTGCAGCTCTCTGCTCTTAGACACTATTAATACCTGTGCCCAAATGTGGTGTAAGAAGAGGTATGTTACGTGTAGTTGTGAGGATGAATCACTTTTCATTTGGCAGCCTGAGGGCCTTGTGCAGGTCCTGAAGGACAACAGAATGGTCAACCAATAGCTAGTGCTCTATCCTCCATCTCAATCATGTGAAAAAAAATGTTCCTTCATAAAATCTACCTTTAAAGCTCCGATTATGATTTGCCTTTTAGAACAGTAGCATGAAGGGAGATGTGCCAAGTGTTAAAACAGCAGTGGTACTACTGCTCAGCCACGTACGACAGCACGAGCAGCCCAGAGCTGCCTGATCTGGCTCCCCACTCAGCAGGAGGCTGAAACTTGGTGGAGGGAAATCAACAAAACAAACCAAATGACTCAGCTGCAGGGAGCATAAAGGACAGGTAGGATAAGCCTGTAGCCAGGTAGATGAGGGAGATTTTAGAAGGAGGAACACTGGGCTGAAGCAACATTGGGAGCTTTGAGGAACTGCAGTGTCTGATGTACATCAGCAGCCAAGAGCGCTTAGAGGAAAGGAGTGGGACACTGAGGGGCAGGACAAGGGAACAGTGCAGTTAACAGGTGATGTTGTGTGTGCCTCTGTGCACCTAAAGGGTGGGCAGAGGGACTGGAAGATCTTGTAATTCTTATAGGTGCCAAAGGAGAGGAACCAGAGAAAAAAAATGCAGAGAAGGGATATAAAGCAGGGATTATGAGACCTTTGTGAAAAGAGCTGGAGGAGAGAGCACTATGTGGCCAGGTAGCAGGACACTGCGGGGCACTGGGGAAATGAAAATCAGAAAGAACAAAAAGGAGGTAAAAAGCAGAAACAATGTCAGGAGGGCATCTAAGAGCCCCTTCCCCTCCTCATCCCTGGGTGCTCAATATTCCTGGGGAGGGTGGGAAGCAGTATAATAGGAAGGACCACAGCACCCCTTCCCTGTGCCTCTACATATTCAAGGGAGCAGGAGGGAAGGGGAGCTGAAGTGATGGTTTGTCTTTGACTCACCATAAATGTGTCCTTTGTTTCTGCCTGCTTACTTCCAATCTTTTCTCTGCCATCCCTTTAAAGAACCTCTTCCTAGTTAACCTTTTCTCTACTATGTTACAAGTACTTCAAAATTCCCAGACAGCAAGGGGTGAGGATGGGACACCAATGTTTAAGTAGGAGGAACATTGGTCACCAGGCTTTGTAAAACATTCATATCATTTATGGTGTGCTTTTGTGACACCTGAGTGGGACCCACCCTGTAGGCTCTTCGCACTGGCATAATCCATTCCCCAGCTCACCAACGCCATGACCAGACCCAGCAGAACCAAGAAAATCCAGTCCTCTCCAAGCTTCCTCCTAACATATTTCTGGATGTGTCTAGCACAGTCTGTGGAGGGAAGAGTGAAACAGAAAAAACTGAGAGAACACTGATGAAGCCTCTGTCTCTCTCTTTCTCCTCTCCTGTGCTGAGAGCTGACTACAGGAAGAATTTATTTCAAAGCATCATGGGCTTCATGTTGAAGAATTGGTACCCAACCCTCTCTTACACAGTCCTGCAAAATCTTCTGCAGCTTTGCACAAAAAACCCCCAAACCCCAATGTGTGGGGGAAGTGTGATGGGGCAGAATTTAATCTTTTGCACTAGCAGCAAAAATTTGACACGAAAAAGTCTTCTCCTCCTGTCACAAAGGTCTGTTCTGGAAAAAAATACTAACTTAGGACTGATCTTTTTCTTTTCTCTGATGAGAGAGAGCTTACATGAAAAAGTCTTTGTGATCCACTGTGATTCCTTTCCTTTCCTTTCCTTTCCTTTCCTTTCCTTTCCTTTCCTTTCCTTTCCTTTCCTTTCCTTTCCTTTCCT
>JANIJG010007154.1:0-15895 GCA_024611175.1 Megaceryle torquata
TAATAATTAAAAAAAAGAACCATTAAATGCTGCTTCATTTTAAGAGCAACCAAAGCAACCAACCAGTGGTGGCAGTCTGATGGATTTGGGAATACAGGAGTTTCCTTGACTGCAGTAGCTATACCCAACCACTGTATATAATAAGATTGTTCGAAGATGACTTGGCTGTAGACCAAACCAAAAAGCTTCTCAACAGAATTGTTACTAACTTTATTGTGTTTAAGAAGATATAAAAAAAATGAATGGATATAGACATTAGTCTCACACTACAAGAAGTTTTCCATCCCAGGTAAGAAACACTTGTATTCCAGTTCTTTGAAGATCACTTTATGAATAAGTAGAGTTGTTGGTCTCCAGAGCTGTTCATGTGGCCCCTTTTATGAGTCAATTGAGTCCTTAAAACATAATAATGAGAAATCTCCGGGTAACAAAGGGAAATTTCTTGCACCACCCAGGCTAAATTTAGAAACATATTTTAGTAAAAATATTCATGGTTAGCTTCGGCCAAGGCATCACCCTTTCCTCATTCAAGTCCTTCCAAACATCTGGATTTCCTAGAATGTCTAGTCTTTCAAGTGTTTACCTGTAAAGCTCTTTAGGAGAAAGTCTGTATCTATTTGTGCTCAGCATGGTACTTGTGACTGTCTTTCAAAACTAGGAAGGGAAAAAAGATGTAAGAGGTGTTCAAACTCTACTTTGCTGACTCAAAAGCCAGAAGAGTCAAAGTGATAAATGAACGTGCTTTTGCCAAGCTCAGAGGAAAAAATGGTTGGGCAGTTTATACTGCAGGCAAAAAGAAACCCTCTTCTTTCTGCTTTCATAGCAAGAGAGTAATATCTTTTATGAGTTTTTTCCCCGAGCACCCAAAATTACCAGCAAAAAGACTGTCCACTAAATTTTATAATCAAAGGGGACTCTCAACCTCTCATTTCTTAGAGAAAAGAATAAAATACATAGTTCTAGCGTCAGAAGCATCCCGAGACAGGAAAGTTGCCTTCAGTTGAACACTAGCCAATCTAGAGCAGGCTCTGTAAAATGACTCTTCCACATTTTCTCTTCTGTAGAAATAATGATAATAATTTAATTATTGAAAACAGGTCATAAATACTCTTATGTATTCTAAAGAGTATAAAATTATGTAAGACTCTGAATATGTATTTCATTTGGCATATTCTTGTTATATTCATAAAAAGTAGCTTACCAGGATAAGTTTCAGACTCTTACCATTCACTTAACTGATAACATTCTTACTGGGGATAAGACAAGGGTCTGAGAAAAGAAAACTCAAAATGTTTGTCTTTTTTTTTTTTTTTTTTTATGTGTGATTTATAGAACTAGAGTAATTAAAAAAAAAAAAAAAATCAAACAATGTCTTGAAAAAGGAGTGTTCCCCACCTTTGCTTGGTAATACACTCTTTTTTTTGACTGGTAGATATCAAATCCATTTATTAAGGAATGGAATACAACTATCCTGTTTAAAATCAAGAAAGCTGAAGAACAGAAATATTTAAATACTTTACCAGCAGTCTTCACGAAGGTGTGAAGGAGGCCAAGCATTGTGAGCTCCAGCTCAGTGCTATACATCATCTACCTGTTGAATATTGCTGAGATTTTGTGCAAATCATCTATAACATACTCAGCCATGGAAATAACAAACATCTTTTCAGTATCAGACAGAATCAAAGACATATCTATTATATGAGGAAACAAATCCGAATGTGAACTCCTTTTTCATTGCTAAAATAGTCTTCCAGAAGGTTACAGAATTCACCCTGATAAGATATGATTTTTAATTAACAGAGTTTTAAAAAACAAACGATTCTCTCAGAGAAAAGCAAAAATCAAAACTCCAGGCAGCATTTTTAAAGACATTTTACAATTCTGACCTCATCAGACAAAACCCAGAAACTGAATTAGTGGTGAAAATCTTGGATTACATTTTGGCATCTACATTCGGGGAAGAAGGGAAATATATACACTTAAAATCTTTTATATGTATAATCTTCCTACTTTAATTTATGACAAGAGTATCAGCTTGGATTTTAATTTTCAGTGTATATGTCTTGGCTAATCTAGGCTTAAAATTAAATTCTCAAGAGAATCTTGGGTTGTAATGTAACTATCCACGTACCATGTTCACATCTAGAAGGGCTGCTCTCCTACTTACAGCTATGACCACAGGGAATGTGTGAGCAACTGCCAGTAACAGAAGAATGAGGACTGTGCTGTTGAAGCCATCCCATGGCACAGTGGAACAAGGTCAGTAGGCTGCATAAGCAATTTGCTATGCACATCAGAGCCTCCTGTTGCCAACAAGAAAAGGCTAACTGAAAATATGAGATTATTATGTTGGAAATCTGAGTGGGAAGTAAAACTTCAGCATTTGGAAGATACGTGAGCTCTATGGCCAAGCAGATGGTGCAGGTTCTTGTCTGAAGACAAGTACATGATGCAGTACAGGCAAAGGAATAGTCTCGGATTGCTGAAGAAATGCAACTTAAACCTTTGAGGTCCTTAAACAGTAATGAAAACTCTGCCCAGTCAGCACTTCTAAATGCCAGCAGTGACATCCATAGATCTATGAGATTTAGTGAACAAGAATTTTCTGGGCCCTTGGTACTGAGGGATCAACATTTCCTGTTCCTAAACTGCACAACAAATTGTCTGGTTGCAACACAAATCCTAAGGGCTAGTCCTGAACCCACTCCTTGGACCTCTGAAACATTATCCTTACAGATTGTTAGGAATATTTTTTCACTTGATCCAAAAGCCTCCTAAACACAATGAAAATATGAACAGTCAGAGCTCTAGGTTTTGTTTGTTTGGTTTTAGATGATTTTCTAGAAGACCCACTAGGGATCTAAGGTGCAATTATAGACTACTTCTGATTTTAATTGAAAAAACAGAATGTTAAGTCCTTCCTGAAGTAGTCTTTTCTTTCTATGTGTAACAAATGGAAATGACTGCTATTTAAGCCATAATTAAATATATTTTTTTCCTCACATATAATTACATTCACTGCATGGCATGCTGCTTTCACTTCTCCATAAAGTATTAGAAAAAATAGACCGCACAAAAATGGCTAAAAATAATCTAAAAGAAATTTTAAATCTTTTTAAATAAACCACAAAAAGAACTCTGCAGAAATAATTTATCTCTTCTGTAGGTTACTTTAAATTTGACTGTTAAACTAAAATAAAGAAAATACTCTTTTTCAGTTGCTGTAGGGCAAGAAGGTGCACATAAAAGACTGGAACCTGCAGTTTGGTTCAGTTCCATCTCTTATTGAAAATTTTCTGATGGAAATTTATTTTTCATGGAAACAAAACCAGTTACTCTGACACAGGAATTGCATTTGTAAGGAAATCTGCCAGGACTGATCTAATACTGATAAAAACAAATATTGGTGTGAATTTATAAACTAAATTCATAGCATTTGGGCACCGTTTTGCCCAAAATGTAGTTTTTTAATTCAGAGAGCAAGCCCAGTGACAAAGTGCAATTTACTTTATGGGTCAGGGATAAAGTATGTTGGCAGATCTGGTCAGTGATACACCAACCATCTTTGTCTAAGTACATACATGACTTGGGAATAAAAGTGGCCTGGTTAAGTGAGAAGAGAACAGAACTAGTTCTGTTCAGTGTTATTACTTTTCAGCTGTCTTCTAAGTAACTGTTCTTTCTGAAGCTAACGACATATTTTTGCAGACTGTCTGTTTCTAGTAGTGGTAACGCTTGATGCAGAAAGGCTCTTGCTTACACTTGCTCCTGTGCCGACCAAAGTCACTGCTGAATCTTGTGTACCATGTTGGGGCTTCAGAAAGTAAAAGGCTGAGCCTGTGGGGTAATTAGAACAGGTGATCCTAAACTGACCAACAAGGTATTGTTTCCTATATGCATAACACTGAGTATAAAGCTGGGGGATCATGAGGATCAAGTTCTCTTATTCAGTAGCTGGCATCAGAGAAGGATTCTGTCCATTCTGCCTTCAGTTCCAATTCATGTGTTCCTGAATTCAGTTCCAGAATCCAGGTCCTGAATGAAGTTCCCATCTGCTGCTGAGTCCAGTCTGGGACTTCCCCAGTGCCTGCTCCACAGAAACAGTGATGATCATGGGGATTGTGTTTTATACTGGGTTTGTATATATTTATATAAATTTAATTTAGTTATTATTTTCATTAAAGTTGTTTTAAGTTTCTTTTCCAATCCCTAAGTCTCTCTCCCATATTCGCTTTTCTCTTCCCATTTGGGAAGGGAGAAGGGTTAATAGAGAATGTCTGTCACTGTCTGTTTAGTGGCTGGTCCAGCCCTAACTCTTGACAAATAGAAAGCAGCCTGCTTTTCAGCTGGAAACTCCAAAAGACCCTGTCATAGTCATTCATTCACACCTCAGTAGAATACTGTATGTTCCTGATTGTTGTTTCTTTTAAAAGTGCCATTAGATTATTTGCTCCATTTAAAGTTTAAGTAAAACAATAAATCTTTTTTTTTGAGATTCCAGGCCACCTTCTGATATTTTCAAAAGTTCTAATGGCCAGGCATAATTTGGAAAAAAAAATTAATTCTCTACCAGACTGTCTTCGTGCCTTACCTTTATTAGAGCAGTGGGACCATATTGCTTCCTCGAGTTGCATTTTGAGAACTGTAGGACCTGTGTGTATCTCATTACCCCTTGACCATCTGGAACACCCCGTGTGCTATGGACAAAAGAGGCAATGAGTTATAGTTGGAGGTGAAGCACAGACCAAAGCAAGGGATACAAAATTCAGTTTTAAGACAGAGTATCCTTTTCCTCACCACATAATGTGATATATTAGTTCTTTTAATCCATATGCAGCCTCTGTCATTCAGGAGATGGAACAAGGAATCATTGGTGAAGGGGATGGAGTCCTTTGGGAAAAATACTTGGGAAAGTCAAATAATTCCTGGTCAATCAACAAGAGTAGGATTCTGGTTAAAAAGAGAGTAAAAGTGTGAAAATAAAAAAGAATCATCTTGGGCAATGATACAAATATTAGGGCTTGCATAAAACTGCGTTGGTGGAAATTGGAACTGGAAGGCATCACTGAAACGTCTACTGTAACTTCTTGCAGAAGAAAGACCATTACAAAAATCAGGTTACTAAACTACACTAACTGACTGTTTTTCTTCACAAAAGAAGTGAAGTAAAATCCATTGTGGTTCAGGTTTATTTACTTTCAAGAAAGAAATCTTATTTACTCTGTAGAAGTTATCTACAGTAATTACTGTGTCTACATAGACTTGATCATTGGTTTCTATGTGTTCTATATAGAATGGAATTAATTAGTTAAAACTTTAATAATTGTTGTCATTTAAACCTTCAATCTATTTTATTTGGCTGCTAAATTCCTTCTCCACACAAAATTTCAGGTACACAGACTCCTTTCATTGCCAATGCAGTGTTGAACAAAAGTCCCTGAATGGACACAGTGAAAGAATATAGAGAAAGAGGGAAAGGATTGAGGGGTTTTTTTCTGTGTCTTTTTCCTCTTTGAGTGATATGGTAATTGGCAAGAATTCCTTTGTCAGGAGGGGAAAGAAGAGTCACATTGAAATCTTCCTGCAAGAGGACACCACCAATGTTCTAACAGATCTGGAAAACAATGTCAAAGAGGCAGGGAGCCTCACTGTGGCAGGGAGCTCCATGCATTTGTCCTATGTAGCTCACCTGCCATGAGAATGAATAAAGACCTCGAAGTCTGACAGACTGGAAGGATTACACCAGAGACTTTGGTAAGTCAGGCATATTTTTGCATTGCTTGTGAATATCAAAATATTATTCACATTATAGCTGAAACGCAGGAGCTGTGGTACTGAAAATTAACTTTTTTTTTTATTATTATTGGGGTGGGCTTACCCCAGTTAAGCCCCCAGCAGCTAAACCCCCAGTCAATTGCTTGCTACCCCAGCAAGATAGGTGATAGAATCATAAGGACAAAAGCAAAAAAACCTTGTGGGTCAAGATAAAGACAGTTTAAGAAGTTAAACACCCTTTTTTCCTTTTGTTAGGAAAGTTCTGTCATTCAGAGAGCAAACCAGCAAATCTAAAATCATCACGGCCTGCTGAGTAAGTACAGAATGTAAGTCATCAGATCTCCTTTTCAGATGTAGCTAAAGCCACTATGGATTTAATTTTTAATACCTGAGGCCAAACTCCCTCTTCATCCAACCTGCTTAGCACAATGACCACTTTCCTGAACGTTGTAAGGGCTACAAAGATGGGAAACCAGGAGTAGAGGGGCAAGAAGGAGACTAAAAATAACAATTCCATTCAAAGTAAAAATATTCAAAATCAGTTGTTGCTATCAGTAAAACTACTACCATGGCAGAAGGACCCATCATGTAACAGACAATGGGTGGCAGAGAATACAACCTTGAGAATACCTGGAAACAATGATGATTAAATATTTATCATGTTTACGTTAAGTACCAGCCTCTACCATTATCAGAAAAGCAGTTTAAGATTGACCTTTGCTGCCCTAAAATCTACCCTAAACATGAACAGGCTCATGGACAAGAAGCAATGAGTTTCCTTCTGTGTTTGGCATATTCCAGCTGCCAAGCTGGCAACTGCAATGGACTGCCAGTTCCTAGTCAGATCCTAACAACCTTGTTTTATTCAGCCATAGCCATTCATAGCCATTATTCAGCCATTCAGCCATAAACCTTCCATTGGAAATTGCTTCCTCAAATAGCCCAGGATCTTTCCATGAGAGCTCTTGCAAGGCAGCCCATGGAACAGGAGGAAAATGATGGTGAGTTTATTTCTTAACCACTTCATCTGAGTAGATTATTTCATTACTCTATTCTATGAACATTCTTCCACATATCTTTTTTTTTTTTTTTTTTAATTGTTTTATTTCTGGGCCAGAATACCTAAACATGAGGAGGAACTTCTTTACTGTAAGGGCCACAGAGCACTGGAACGGGCTCCCCAGAGAGGTTCTGGAGTCTACTTCTCTGGAGATTTTCAAGGCCCACCTGTATGTATTCCTTTGTGACCTGTGCTAGATTATATGGTCCTCCTCTGTCAGGGGAGTTGGACTTGAAGTTGTCCAGGGTGCCTTCCAACCCCTGACATCCTGTGAAAATATCTTAGCTTAGTTGTAAATTAAAAAAAAATTATTTTCAACAGTAGTTAATTATCTTTTATTAGCTTGTTGTTTTTGTTTTGTTTTGTTTGATATATGTAACAAAATTATTCAAAAGTGTCCCCAAATGTAAAGAATTATTTGGTTTGATTTTTTTTTTCTTCTTCTTTTCAAGTTATCTTTGATGTTTGTTACCAGAACTCCAGTGCTGTTGCAGCCACGGCTTGAAGCACTTTCCCCAAGACTTGTGCCATTTCAAACATTCCCTTAATATTAAAACAAATGAAAATCAGGAGGTATCTAATTGTCCTGGTTTTGATTTTGTTAATAAAATGTGAAAGGTTAAAATGGAGCACAACTATTCCTCAAAGCTAAAGCCATAGCAGCACCAAGTCTTCAAAGATGACTTGAAAATGAAAGACTCAAAAAAAAAGTTACAAGAAAACATAATATTTAAAATATTATCAGGCCTTCAGTTTCCACTGAACTTAAAGGAAGCTTCATGGTGACTTGGTCCCTCATAGGATCAGGTCCAGGCTGAATAAAAGCATATGAGGATTCTAAACCAAGGCCAGCCTCTGTGTATGGGCTTGTGTTGTAACACACATTTTGTAAAGGAATGACTCTTGGACAGCAAGACTTGTAGCCATTTTTTATTGAAGCCATTCAGTCCAACAGATAGTTTCAAACTCACTGAGACCATCTGGATATTTATTTACCTCAAATCATATTCCTAGCTTACCTAGTAGGACAAGAATCAGGTATTTCACTACTTTCTGTAGTGTCACAATCTGGTTCACTGAGGCAAGCTTTCTTGAAAGGGAAACCTATTGTCACATGTACAAAGAGCTTGTCCATTAAGCCCAGGAAAGATTAGTTTCTTCTTTACAGGAATGAAAAGAAACACAAGAACACTGCCTATACTTCCCTTGTCCGAGTTTTCAGATCCTTTCCAACACTTGATAACACGCAAGTTAATCCTGTACACCAGAACCAAATTTAAATCTATAAAAGAGAACCAAAGTGTACAGTTGTCACTACAGATGTACATTGTATTTCAGTGTGTTCAGAAATTTGACAGAAAATACTCAGTTTTTCAAGGTTTGTATGAGCAAAATCTGCAGTCTTTGGATCTGTATGGGTAATAATCTAGGTCTTTATGACTTTAGCTATGCTCGTAGTTTGGAGCTCTTAGTTAACTGAAACAGATGAAGATTATTCAGATGGGGCCAGCTGATATGCATGCCATATAGACCCAACTATATATTTAAACAGGTGCTTCAGGTACTCATTTCCCAAGGTACAGCGTACTATAAGGTACCAGATACATTTTTAGTAGTAGGGAACTTTTTTTTCTCAGCCAGATATGGAAAAGCTTACATAGCTTTTTGAGACTGAGAAATTCAATATTTATAGAAAAACAAGTTTTTCTGCTCTGGTGCTGTGGGCACTGACAGTGTGCTTGACTCTTTTATCAAAAAGAGCAAAGCCTCCTTTAGGATATATGCAGCCAATTATTAGAAAGGGGTGAGATAGTTCTGAGGCAGAGCATGATTTAGGTGTTGTGTTCTTTTTAATCCCACAGCATTGTCCCTTGTAAGTGAAGTGGTAATTTCCTAGAGGCTAATCTGAGTCAACAAGTTCTTTGAAGCCCCTGTACAATGCTATTTTTATTTCTTGATATTTAGCTGTTCAGACAGGGTTTTTGAAGCACACCATTTCATATTAGTAGGAAAGCTCTGTTACTTCCACTGGTATCCACCTTTAACTTTTTACATGGCTTTTTGGTGGGTCTGAGCATCCCTATCCACCATTACAGTCAAATACTTTGCATCATCTCTGAAAAGCATGAGTGTTGACAATGTCAGTCATTTTTACCTGGAAAATTTTTTCTTCATTAAGGTAAAGGTTTAGTAAAAGCGCTAACTGCAGAAGGATTACTAAGTCTTCTGTATCAAGAAAAGATCCTGATTTATGGAAGAATTGATAATGCCTGAGTTCCAACACAGAAAGGACTAAACTGCATATTAGGGGAAGACGCTCAGCAAGTAGAAGTAATCACCTCTTACCATGGAAGAAATACTGTAGAGTTTAGTACAATATTGCATTTTTAAGTCCATTTCAGGAATTCTAGAGCATAAATGTAAATGCCTGCTAAACTCTACAGAAATAACTAGAAAAATCTGTAGGAAGAAGCCAGGTCTGTATGATACCATGGTCACAATAGCAATTAATTCGTATACATTACTCATTGTTACTATAATTTTCTATTAAACTGTCCACTCTTTCTGTCACATCACCTTACGATATACACTAGTATCCATGATAATAGCTGGGATACATGAAGTGAGTATGGAAAGCAAAGAAATATTTTAAAGCTATTCGGGTGGTTTGATCCTTTTCTTTCCACTGGTGCAACTGTTAAACTAATACAGAGAGAAAAATAATTAATATAATCTAATTATTTCCTTGCTTGCTTTTCAGCAAACCTATGTTGTTTCAGCAAATCTATTATGTTTTTTTGTTTTATTCAGAGCACTTAAAAGCTTCTGTCATAACCCTGTGAATTCCAAGGTGGTATCTCCTGTTTCTGTTTTAAAAAAACAAGGCATAAACCTTCATGTAAGAAGCAGCTTTACAAATGAAGGTGATCTTCTTTAGTAGTAGAAAACATGCAGGATTTACAGGAATTGTTTTTCAAGTGATCCAGATGGACAGCATTAGAACCCAACTTCAGCCTATATGTGATAGAGGCAGCAGGAATTTCGTCATGGTGTGCTAATGTTCTATTTCATTGTCACTTGGGAGGAGGTATCTTTTTGGCAGAACAACACTCCACTTTGAAGTGGCAGGTAGAAAGACAAATGCTGAAACTGTTCACAGGAGTTCCAATTAGTGCCAGTGTTGATAGGTTTCATCGCCTCTATGAGCTCCAGCTAAACAACTAAGGCCCTAAATGGCATGCAGAATTGCAGAGTAATTAAACATTTTGTTGCATGCTGCAAATAGCTCCTTCTGTCTTCTCTTAACAATATATACACAGGGAACACAAAAAGAGAGATGGAAAATTTTGCACTTCTCAGCTTACTGTGGATACAGACCAAAGACCTTACAGGTGAAAGACTCCATATTCTACCAGGTATCCCTGGAGCCATCAAACCCCTGGGACAAAGCACACAGGATGACCAAATTAAAACCAGTGATTTACACAGCAGGATATCAGGCAAATGTATCATAAGCACAAAGCTTACTTTAGCATATTGGCAGCTGTTTGTTGCAAACAGATGATTAAGTGTTTGAGATGGTCCTGAGGCAGTGCATGGCTTAAATTTTGTGTTCTGCTCTGTTCAGTCTCACACCACACTTCCTTGTAAATTATGTCTTTGCATTTGCAGGAGACAGATTCAGAATATTTGCTAAATGTCATGAAGTCCGCATGGATTTCCTGCACCGTAGCTGAAAGCTGACTCATTTGAAAGCTGGTTAAAAAATTGGATTGCCTTGATATTGCTAACAATTTTCTAACAATTTCACATTGTTTAATCATCTACAGAAATATCTCGTGGGTAAACTAAATGATAAGTGTAGCTCATTCAATTAAAGGCAATAATTGAGGGCCATTTCTAAAGCCAGGTAGGTCAGGCCGAATACTAATAAAAGTAGACTGCTCTTCCTACCTATCACTGACTGTGTCAAACAGTGCTTGAGTCAGCTTATTCTTCATAGAAATCTTTTTTTTCCCGTGATCATTAATTTGATCCATGCATTTTATCTCCATTTGCCTGGATAGATAGTTCTTTTCTGTCTTTTTGGCACAATACCTCAGGAGACCATGAAATGACACCTGCAGTTGTCACTGCAGAAACCTACATTTACCAGCAGAATTTAGTTCCCTACTGGAAAACCTATTTATTTTTATTTCCTTGCTCTACTTTTGACTTAAAGAACACTATGCTCTCTTTATCTGAAAGGAGATGAAGACAAGACTATCATCCCCACCCAAGACCTATATGTGCACACAGCTCATGCTGGAATGTACACAGGTGGAGTGAATTTCTCCACCCTAGACACACATATCTCATACTTAATCCAGTCTCCTGTCTGGGCAAAGATGTACTGCTGCCTGCTTGCCTCCTCCCATAACTGTCTGCAACAGGTCTAGATGAAAAGTGAAACAGATCGCTTGTAAAAGCTGTGATCCCTGATGCCTGACCCCATCCAGCCATACCTTCCTCCAGGAGAGGAGGGGCTGAAGGAAGGTATTGGAGAAGCTTACATCAGACGGACAGATACAACTAGATGTCCCTAATGTTTAACCTGCAAATTATTTCAGTTCCTGAGTATGTACCATCCTCCCTTTTCTGCTTACTTGGGAAGGAAGTTCAGGTATGGAAGCTGGATGGGAGCTGTGGTACGTTGTCATGGGACAGGACCTACCAGTATACTGATGGGAACACCAAACCTCAGAGCAAGAGGCTTGCAGACAAGTAGGAGCTTGACATCTTCAGCAATCCAAAAGCCTTTGGTGGGCAAAAGCTGAACTCATTGGCTCAATTTATTTCAGTGGATGAATATAATTTCTCCCTTCTCCAGAAATAATTTGTCATCTTGCTTTGCTGGAGTAAGCCAATGTTACGTGGTCATGCTTATGTTTGAACTTCCTATGTTCAAGTTTGTGTCCATTGCCTCTTGCCCTGTTCATTTATATGGTCTTAATCACTTAGTTCATTCCAATTACAGGTGACATTATCAAACAGTTATTGCTATAATTCTCTATGGAAACAATTTTCTGTCCTAGAAACCTTTATCAGACACTCAAATATCAGGGATAAACCATACTAAATAAGAGTAATCAAACAGTAAACTAAGATCTTTGCTATTGAGCTTAATGCAAGTTCAAATATTTTGTAAATATCTTATTAATCTAAAGTATGGACAAATATGAAGACACTGCAAAAACAGCAGACCTTTTAATATAGTTGCAAATATTACATCACTACTATGTTAGAGGACTCTCCACACAGCTTTATAGCTCACAATAAGTCTCTTGTTTAATGTAAAGACTCATCTGTGTACAGAAACATCCAAGTCCATTGTCATAAATGATTAAAGACAAATTTTTGGTCTATGAGATTTGTTTATGAATATAGTTCATAGTGCTTAATCCCAACAGTAGTCCATAGAAGAAAATGAATGAAAGAGTCATCTGCAATAGAAAAATTGCCCTATATCAGTGTTAAATACAAGTTGAATATGGAGTATGTAGGTGATTATGGGAGCAGAATGAGAGCAGCTGCAGAACAGGGTAAAGGGACTGCTGATCTGGTCTGCTTTATGTTAGAGGAATGTATCTGAAAAGCCAGAGGGATAGTTGTAAGACTGTTAAGTGGCAGTGTGTATATATCTTGGACTGGGGAATTTTGCCTGCTAGTTGGATTGACCATTGACATATGTGTATAGCTGGTGAGATATTTGTAGCTGTTCATTCAACCTAAAATCAGTTAGCGTTGAGGAATCCCTTTGATATTACTGCAACCTGTAATGGAGAAAACGCTTTCACTCATACAACTACACACATGTTCATAATCATATTATTGGTGTCCTTTTCAGTTGTTCTTGAATAATTTTAGAGGGAAAATATGATTGCTCTTTCTCTTCATAGAAGTAGAGAGCATTTTTTTAATTGAAATTTTATTCACCTAGACAAATAAGAGAAGTTTATGTTCTATTAAGTTAAAGTTCATCAAAATACCTGTATCTTAGTACTACTTAGTTATGTAGACATGTGATAGATTCTCTCTCATCTTGCATTTCCTCTGAGAAATGATTTTTTGGCATCCAAGTCAAGACTGAGGTATAATTCAGTCACAAATTCAAAGTCTGTGTTTCTTATAGAAAAATCCTTCCCAAGCCTCATTCCTCCCCAGTATTCACTTGTGTTAGGATAGAGTTATGTACTATCTCGCTCACTCTTCTCTTGGTGGAAAGAATCACCTTTGGCAGAATGAAGCTCCCTTCATCAATTTGCTTATTGTTTAATGCTTAGGAAAGTCTCTCCATGAGCAGAAAGCAGAGATTTGAAACTTGCTTCACTCTGGAGTGAAGTGATCCAAGTATTCACACTTCCTGAGTGTAGTAACCACTGGAGTCTTAAATGAAAAATGCTTTTATCTTGAATTGTTTTTAAAAAAATCTTCTAAAAACAAGTCCTGTACAAGTTTAATTGTTGATTGGTTTTTTTTCTGTTTGTTTGGTTTGGTTGGTTTTTTGGTTTATTTTTTGTTTTTGTTTTTGGTATTTGGTTGGTTGGTTGGTTGGGGGGTGTGGTATGTTTAAAAAATACTTTTCTGTCTTTATGGGATCTGGTTTGGAGATTTTAAATTAGTATCACAAGTCTTAAAAAATACCCCTTTACCTGAAACACAATGCAAAATACTGTCTCGTGTTCTTTGGTCTGGGTTACACCAGAGGTCAAAACAATCAGTGATGTCTCTAGTCTTCATCTGCAGGAATCTAATGATACAGATCAAAAGTATATAATAAAAAGATTTAATATCTTTGCTATTATACTCACATGAGCAATAAAATAATTTTAAGAATTAACATGTAGTGTGATCTTAGCACTTTGGGGCAGATCAAGATTTTGCACTGCAAAATGTTGATCTCTTTAAAACAAAACAAAACAAAACAATCTCTTAATCGGCAGGATGAATGAACCCCTTCAATACACTGCAAATGTTACCCTGGCTGTGATCCAAGGGTTGTGATGTGGAAGAACTAAGTTGCTTAATTTCTGTATTTGAAGCCTTTGTTAAAAAATGTTTTAATCTTTTTCTTGACTTCACTGTAGTTTAAAGCCTGGTTTAACATTCCAGCCAGCCCACAACAAAGACCATCATTGTTTGACATGCTTTTCCTACAGAGCCTGTCAGATGTGCTGCATTATCTAAACAATGTTGGCAGCAAGTACACAAGTAGCAAGTGTGAATCAAATCAAAGATGTCCACAGATCCAGACTCCAAGCCTCAACATTCCCAGTCTCCAAGGGTATAGCAAAAGTGTCTGGTTATCAATAAGCCTAATCAATGATAATTCCATAATGTAGGATTTGAATCCAAAACTTAATGGCTTCCTGGTGGTGGAGAATAACCCATGCCATTGTATGACTTGCTGTTTCCATTGCACATTGGAACCACCAGTTTAAGAACAACTCAACTTTTCTCTTTACCTCAAATATCCAAAAAGAGAGTTGATCCCAGAAGAATGTTGCCTGATCCTTGCTGACAAACAAGACCAAGTCCTAGGGCACAGAATAATCAGTGAAGCTATGGGCTTGGCTGCTGCTTCTCTTTCACTGGACTCAGTGTCAGCTTCCAACCTATTCCATTATGCTTGGCACTGTCCTAGCAGCAGTATCCACCTCACTAAAATCTGCCTATTCATCTCTTTGGGTGAATTTTCCCCACCTATTTCCATCTAAATGAATTAAACTTACAAAGATCTCCCATTAAACTTGAATGAAGGATTCGTCACTGATTCGTGATGAGTAAAATGTGTTTAGGACTGATTGTATGAATAGTTCAGCTTGAAGTTCTGAGGAAAGCAGTGCAGAGAAGCCTGCTACATTAGGTCTTTGATGATATGAAGATAAGCACCTTCCGAGTAAAGAAAAATACCTGGGGAAGAATTCAGAAGTTCATTAACTTATTTTATTCCTCTATCATTTCTACTTCAAATGTATAACACTTTGAAAGACATTTAATTTTTCAAAAATACTATTTTGAGAGTATACTTTAATGCAAGCTACAGTACCCTTAAAATTACTTCCAAAGAGTGTTTCAGGGAAAGTTCCACTAAAAAACAAATTTCAGGTCTGAAAACAACAACTAGTAGTAGTAAATATGAATTGTGGTTTCATATGTTTGTCAAGCAATAACAATTAGTTTGAGGTTCTGTGAGAGTATTAGAAATTTTACTGTGGGAGGTGCCACCATATAACACCCAGATTAAGGGGCCAGGATGTGGTAGTTGATTCAGTTGAAGATGCTGGTCTTTGCAATAGGGTAAAATTAGTTTCAGATGTGTGAACTTAGAAGGGATAGAACCTGCACTCGATTTCAGCATACCACAGCAGACCAAATCGTGTCTCAACAGCTTCTGTGAAAGAAGGAGATCTTCCTTTTACCACCTCATTACTCCATGTTGTCAAATACTTTACTTTCTACACTCACAAAATGAAACCCTTATTATTTGAGTGCTGTACAGCATTTAGCTACTGTGACTAAACGTAGGCATAAATATAAAAAGGTGTCATCTTGTACTGTCTTTTTGTATTCTTCAAAAACAGCTCTCATTTTTACATTTTTATTTTCTTTTAAACAAAGAAATATTTATTTTTTTATTGTGACTAAATACACAGCAATAAATTTAGCAGGACTCTATAGCATGACAGGTATTTACCAGAAATTAGGAACTTGTCATGTTCCGCTCTTCAATATCAGATCTGCAGCTTTGTAAGTAATTAAAAAATAAATTATACAATACTTACATATGAAACAATTTCAGCAAAGGGTGTATATATTTTTGTCATGTACTTTTAATATAACACACAAAAATTATATTATTTCATTTAAGTTTGAGCAAATGAGGATAATTTTTTTATTATTGTATGAAATTTGATTTTATGCTCAGCAATAAAGAAAAAAGTAAATTAAAATTAATACATATATGAAGGCCAATTATTGTCTTTTTTTTTTTTTTTTTTTTTTTTAAGAGTTGAAAGA
>JANIJG010007154.1:15955-29152 GCA_024611175.1 Megaceryle torquata
GAAAATATTTGTACCAGCAGTGAGAATGTCTGTTCATTTAACACAAATTTTCTGACTCTTATTTTTGTTATCCTTATTTTTTATTTATATTTTATTGAAACAAATAAATGCATCAATACAGAAATAAAATATCATAATGAAAATATAGAAAGACACAAGACAATCTCCAATAGGATGTAATAAAAAAGGCTGACAGCTTGCCAACAGTGAGTATGTATCATTTCATCTACTTTGTGAGCAGGGTGACAAGTTCTGTCTTTGTAAGAATTATTTGGTTTCAATTAAAACAGTATTATTGTAAGAATAGATTCATTTATGGCTGAACCTCGTTATTTATTTTAATACTGTAATTATCAGTTTCAATCTTCTAAAATATTATAATTCTTGTTTTCAGGAACTCTGTATTTCAAATAACTTCTAAATGCTAGATTTTATAGGAAGGAGATATTTCACTATAAGAGCAATGTCAACATGAATAAAGCAGGGCAAAAGGAAGCTCAAATGAAAAACAAATGACATAAATAATAGTAAAGAGATTTGAGAAAATATTTGTCAATGGTGCCAACCCAATTAATTTTTTTCTGCCTGAGGGAAAACCATGGTTGACCACTGAATATAGATGCAAAATTTGTTCTACGTCCAAATTCTTATCCTAACTTCATGTCAACTCACAGAGAATAAAGACTTGCAACTTTGCTTTCTCCCAGCTTTGAAACTTTAAACAAGTTGAATTTTCAGTAATTTTCACAAATTCAGAACTGTGATTCTCTTTCCTCATTCAAATGTGCTTTTCCTTTCTGTTCCTTTTCTAGAATCTTCGTAAATTTGTCTGTGTATTAAAAACAAACAAACAAACAAACAAACAAACAAACAAACCTAATCAGAATCTTTACAGTTAATGACTAAGAAAAAGGGCTTTGCATGGTGAATCTGGAAGAACAATACATCTCTTTATATCCAAGAACTTGGGGTACTCTTCTAAATCTAGAGGCAACTTTTACCTATCATAAGGTACATGTCATCCAAATAAGAACTCACACAGTATACAGACACTGAAAATGCCAATTTCACATTTGCAGTACTTCATTCTCAGAGTATCAAAATTTTCATTTCAGGCTTCCATTGCTCATCAGAAATGGATTAAGTATATTAATAATGTGGCATGATCAATGCACTAACACACACTGCCAACTGTGCCATCTGCAAACAGTAGTCATAAACAGGAAGTTGTCTGTCCTCTTTCACCCCTGCTGATTCTGGAAGAAAGTCAGTCAGATCTTGAACCACCTAAATTTCTCTTCTTCCATGATCAGTACACCTGTATTGATCATGCACATAGTTAATGTTCCCTTTCTCTTTCTGTCAACCTTGACAGAAGAGGAAAACAGCCCTCAAAGCCAGCTCTTCTTCCTAGGCAAAACTTAGCAGGGTGGGAGATAACTAAGTACCTGTAGTACTCAGGTACAGCCACTATTGGAAGAACCCGACTTCTCCTCTTAATCACCTAAGGCTGCTATGTATGATGTCCAATCAATATTCCAACTCAAAATTATAGTAGTCAATTGTGACCAAAAGTTATTACATTTTTACATGACTATAAAATACAGATAATATATCCGCCCTTTTAGATGGCATCTCTAACAATTGCCATTGAGCAGTAATGCTTTATTAAAAAGTCTGGTTGGAGTTTAATGAAACCTGTGTAAAATTTTAAACTGTAATTATTTTAATCTTGCTTCCCTGGCAGATTAATGAGGAGCATTTAACATCCTTTCTCACCGATCTCTTTTAATTTATTCCTTCAATATTTATTCTCATTGTGGTTTAAGACTGGATAAGAAAAGATACTGGATTAACTCAGAAGATATGGAAGAAATCAGGTAACTGCTTTTATTCTTTTGATGTTGTTTTGAATTGCTTTATAACTGGCAGTGACCAGATGATGCTTTGTTTTTAAGGCAGTGTAAGCTAGCAACATCCATTTGTCTTACACAATTGAGTAATTTTGGGGGGTCACAGTCCACTTACACAGCAAAATCTTACTAGCAGAAGGTGGCACAGGTCTCCACATCCTCAGAGGATTTTTCAGACCAGGGACCACATCTCTGTTAGGGAAAAAACTTCCTTTTTCACATGAGCACCATTTTCCCCTGCAGTTTGAAAGGAACTAAAATTTCCAGAATAGGTCATTAGAAGCCACAAGCAAGGACTTATTTTTAGAAGTAAAAAATGTGGTAAGAAATGTCACAAAAGAAACTCTTAGGAAGTATAATGTCTTTTTGATTTTGACCTTTAAACTCTTTTACTAAGCTTTTTTATATATTTAAAGACGCTTAATTCTGTTACAAAAAAGATCTTTTGAAATGCAAAACTTAAACATACTTGGTCATTTCTGACAACCTCAAAATGCCTTTTCTTTTTTTTTTTCTTTTTTTTTTCCTTTTTTTTTTTGAAACAATTTTTTTTTTTCTTTTGTACATTTGTAAATGTTTTGCCTTGAACCAAATAGTCATTTTCCATTGGGAAATGGTTTTCATTTTAACTTGAAAGACATACAAGTCAATTGGGTATTGGAAGTAGAGGGAGAAAGTGCAAGTTATCCTGTGGCACTTGTTTGGTTAGTTCTACAAAATAATGCAGAGAGCAACATTACACCAGAATCAAAATATGTCCTACTTCTTACAAGGAAGTTATTCAGGGAAACTGTCCTTACAGGAGACACCCATGTGCTGCCACTTTGAGAAGAAGGGGTATAGGAAAGCAGGAGAAAAAAAGTTTTCAAATGAAACTGGAGGTGTCTACCACAAGAAGTCCATGAAAAACACAGTCAGTGGTATCCAAGAGTTCTGAAAGGCTCACTGAGTTACTAAGAGAAGATGCTTCAGCGCAAGTGCTGCCCCAGATTGCAGTTCAAAAATCTAGCAAAGAAATGAGGGACTGGGGCCAGAGAGCTGGAAGGATTCAACCAAAGTAGAACAATAACTTGTCCAAGCACAGATCATTCCTAAAAATTAAGAAAGCTAAGATTTTACATAATTAAAGGTGTGGCTGCTCCAGAAAAGTACATAAGCCCAGGGGGATTAAGACTGGTCTAGACCAAAAAGGGTTACATGGTGATAAATAACTCTTAGAAATGGTAATTATGTTATGCCCTAATGTTATTTACTGCCTAATATTGTTCACTGTGACTCCTTTAATTAATCTACCTGACATTCTCACTAACTTATTCCTTTTATCCTTTGCTGAGAATAAAGTTCCTTTTTATCTTAGGGCTTTTATGTTCATTCTTGGGTGAATGCAGTATGAAATTAGATGTCCAAGTGTATTTAGATCATCCATGGCACTCACTTTTGGGGTTCACAGCAATCTCATTGCACCTTCTAATATTATTGAAAGTTCTTGACACTCCCAATCACTTAGAAATCAGTTTACCCAAGACAGGAAAGAAGTTTCTGATGTATAACATTCCCCAGCTCACAAAAATCCTCAAAATGAGTTCTTAGAGTCACTCTTAGGATAACAGAAATCCTCCATACTTTTTAAAAATAAAGATTTTTCACTAGGCTCTAAGTCACTTTGAGAAGCTATCTAGCTAAATAACCCAGAAATTTTCCTTGACCATTTTGACAAAAAAACTCACAACCACCCCACATTATTATTTCCCATTATTTTTTCCCTGCTTTTACTCTCTTAGATTATCTTTGAACTACTTTCAATTACTCTAACTGGTCAAACTCTACACAGAAAATGCTCCAGTTCCCTGAAACAGATCCTCCTGATGACTTAGGCAAGAAATAAATGTAATTATTTCACCTTGTGGTAAATTGCCCATAAACAGCTCTATGCTGCAAAGCATCATCCCATGGCCCTATATAATTGTGGTAGCTAGTTCACAAGCCACATTTTATCCAGCAATGCATACTCCAGGGCAGATTAAACAAACAACTTGTTTATAAACAGTTTAATAAGGAATAGCTATGATGCACCCAAATGCTTTATTTCCCTCTGCATATGCAAAGGAGCTTGCTTCCTATTTTCTTTATATAGATGGCACCAGCAAATTCCTCTTCAGAGGCCTTTCAGTGAGTGACCCTGCAGCAACAGAAACCCATGTCCCACAGATTTGCATCTGCTGGTGAGTCCTTGGCAAGGGTGGAATGATGGCCAAGTCTAGCACTGCCCATCTCACTAGAGAGTGTCTCATCTGCCTTCAGCCTTTTTCCTGTGTGTTACATGCAAGCTCCCCACATGTTACAGCACAAGCTCCCAGGACTGTTCTTGAGGGAGCCTTTTCACACATCACCCTTCTGAGCTTAGGGTCAAGCTCTCAACAGCTGACATGAACATCCAGGCCCATGTCTTTGTTTCCCCCTTTCATGAGCCCTCTTTCTACAGTCCTGGTAAATGAGTTTGATTCCACCATCATTCAGACAATAACCTTCTTTTCTCACATCACTTAATTGCCATTTCCCTCCTGTTTGCCCATAATTGTATTCTGTACCTGTGTAGTATTTTAGAGATTTTAAACCATACATAATAACAATTTCTCAGTGGTTTCTTCACAAAATGTGATGGTAAGCCAAACTGTTGCTCATCCCTTTACCTGGCTTGCCTACCAATGTTCTTTTGTTCTTTGATTTCTAAGCTTTTGGCAGGGATATGTTTTTCTTCTGACAATACAGCACAGGGTGCAAAGACAGATCTTTCCCAGAGATAAAATGGTTAGATGTATATTCTCTGAAGTCCCACGAACACTAATAATAGCAAAAATTCTTCAAGGATACCACACATGGGGAGTGAGTCTGTAGTCAAGGATGTAGTATTATTGAATTTCTGATTAAATGGTGAGATGTTTCACTGGAAAAAAGAAATAATATAAAGGCAATATTTTTTTTCTCAATTTCTGTTTTATCAGACATACTGAAAATTCAAATTCAGTTCAAAATTGTGTTTTGTGATTATTTTTGCCATTCCTGTGGGAGTTTTCTACAGTAAGTCTTTTTAGCTGAATTCGTAACTTGCCTTAATGATAGTATCACTATTATATCTTCCTGCATTGTTGAACTAAAACACAGAGATATCCCGGATTTCAATGTAAAACTGCAGCTGTTTGAAAATGTGCAGTCAGTGTCATCTTTGAAGCATATCATCCTGCTGGGCACTTCGGTATCTTCTGTTTTGCATATTACACATATTTAAAATATATAAAGCAGAATGAAGCTCAGAAAAGATAGATATTTAAGCTACTTATGTGACATTACAACTCTACATGACTACTGACATAATAATACCCAATACCCAAGGCTACAAGTAGCAATAATCATACGAAGCCTAGCATGGATTCTCACTGAACTGATGAGCTCTGCTCTGATGCTTACTGATATTAAATACCAGTAAAATTTGGGCCCTTGTTGTGAGATACTAATCAAACATATGTTCTACCATTCTGATCTATCTCCACTATTATTGTGATGATACTCCGCAAAGCGCAGAAAGCAGTACACAGTTTCATGCATTTTCCATTATCAGGTAATACACAACATTCTGTACTGAAATTTCTGAGGATGAAAGGAGAAAGTAAGAAGTACATTAGTATTAAAAAAAAGAGAGGGAACAAATGGGACAAATGCCTGGCTGCCAGGGTGAGAATTGTGGCCTTACATCCATTAGCTTAGGAAAGACTGAGAGTGCTATAGATGTATTTTATTGCTTGTACTGTCACTATGTAAGATGACTTTTGACAAGGTAAAGGTGATGAATAGAAAAGGCAGCTGCATAGCAAACATGTACTCTAGTGATATTTACTTATGCTTCCATAAAACAACAGAATGAAACCTGAACCATTTGCATCCAATTTAGAAATCAGAATAAGGTCAACTCTAAAAGATACTTGGAGCTGGTTTATTAAAGTATCCTGCCCTTTCTTGATTATAGCTTCATTTTTCCTTTCCTATCATTCTCTTACACTACAGGTACTTGAGTCTCCTGACTGCAGACAGGAACAGCTACAAACATAGAAGTTGCAGGATTGATGTGCACTCACTTTCACTGAGTGCTGCAAGTCACTATCAGTTTGTTAAAAATCTGTCCCTCTCACCCACATAGCCATTAGTAAGAGGAAGAAAGTGAAAAGTACCTCTGTCCAAAAAAGTGAAGCATAGAAAAAATACTTTTGATTTTCAGGATAATGAAGACCTTACTAAGACCTCTCAGAAACTTTAGACCAAGCAAGGAGTCTGTGGCAGCATAGCTACAAGTTGTGAAATAATATAGTGAGCTGTTAATAAACTTTTATTCTGATCATTCTGCATTGCACATCACTTGGTAACATGAACAAAAGAATGCTATACAAATCAGTGTTCTCATAGGCTATACAAGATGTTTTGCATTTTCTATTTTTTTTCCCTTGGAAAGAATAAATACAACTACTCTTACTGGGTGATTTTTGACCCAGTGCTACTCTACATCACTTGGAGACTTTATCAGTTATAGCAATACTAGTCATTACCATTACTAACCAATGCATTTTAGAAGTTAACATAGCCAGATGCTGTAAACAGCTATAGTCTTGAAAAGCAGAATTAAAAATTGGCCTAGTTCACAGCTACAGCTCCTCCTGGGGCCATAGATGCTTGTCTTAGTTTCTTCACTTTTTACAGAAGAAGAGATTAAAGACACTAAGCCAGATAGAAAACTGCAGTTACAAGCCTAGGCAAAAAGGATGAGGGGACATAACAAGCCTAGGCAGGCCCTCAGTCCCTGTCAGCACCAATTCAGCAAGCCTGGGCAGGGACTCAGAGATACAGCATCTTCTCTGTGCAGACCTCATATGGTCTAATGTTAGCCATCTAAAGTTTCTGCATTTGGCATCCATATTTCCGCTATAGTTTGTGGAGGAGAGCAGGCTCTTGTGGGATGCAATTCACTACTTCTGATGACCCATGTATTAAGCTGGCACTTCCACACCATTGTTCATCCCAGTTGTTTTTCTCCTTTTTTCCTGTTTTTCTCCTACGATACCTTCATTTAGATCTAAATAACACATAGGTCTATATACAGAGCTTGATAGCTTTTCTGATTGCACAGTTTTGAGGGAGAACATGTGTTCTTAACACAACTGATCAAAGATGTTTCATATCCTGAAGTTAACACCTAGTTAACATTGGATTCAGTATTACATCTATTTGCAATAAGCATTCGGGTGCCAAATAACTGATCCAGGAAAAAGGACTTTGTCTTAAGATCCCCTCATTAAGTAGAGAAAGAAACTTGTACCATGACTTCCCCACAGCATTCAGCTTTTGTAAGTTGTGGCAGTTGTGTGCAAAGGGGAAAATACAGTATCAGCTATGCGTTGCCCACGGGTACTCTCTTGAAACTTCAAAAATCACCAAAGCTCAAGCATTTGTTAAAATACTGATAGTTGTTTGAATTCATGTTCACATACAGAATGCTCTTTCATTGTAAATGAAAATACTTACCGTTCCTCCCTCCCAAGATTTTTTCAAAGAAACTGGATTCTCTTTGTTGAAAATTGAATACTGGAAAATATTTGCTTTTAATATTGAAACCCCAGTTTTGAAAAATATAATTAATATTTGAAAATGGACTATTTTCCTGTTTTCATTTATGGGAAATGTCAGCATAAATGATAAATTAAAAACAACCCCTTTTTTTTCTCCTTTCCCAACTTTCCCATGAAAAACAAATGGTATTTTCCTTCAACTTTACTGGCAACAGAAATGTCAATATAGAAAGCCTTCAGGCATCAGGCTGGGTTTCTCTTCAAAAGCACAAGGTTAATGAGCATATTGAGAATCATCAGGATCTCACAACTCTGAAGGAACCTCAGATCCATCTGCTGGACTATTTGCTTAATGACTCACAGGAGGGTGAAAGGTTGAATTATCAGCCCTTCCCTGCAAGAGGGTAGACAACTCTTTCTCTGCTTCCAATGATCAAATCCTCCCAGAACCTTATCATTCAGATTGCCTCCAAAACATTAGAGATTCCCTGGAGGATGAGGATATAATCTGAATATGAAGAAGGCTTCACTTGTCTACTAGTCAGAAATGTTTTTATTGATAGTAAATAAAACAAGATATCAGAACTGAGAGGCTTTGAAAATGTGTTATCAGAAAACTATAAATATGAAAAATAATCCTAAGCAATACCAATTTAAAACAGAAACAGAACTTCTTTTTCACCCTTTTTATTTTTAGAACTATTATTTACTTGTCAGAAAGCTATTTAAAAAAACAAATTATCAACTGTGATACATACAGTTTCACATGCTAATGGATAAAGATAGCCTTATGGGAAGGAAACTGTAAAATAACTGATCTTCTCAACATCGTCTGAAGTAAAAAGCTGTTGCTTTGCTTATTTTGTAGAGCCACAATTGTATTTGAATCACAGCTTGACATTTCCTTTTTTTTTTGTCTGAGCTATATTTTTTAAGACGCTGTGTTTTAAATTAAAAAACAAACAAACAAACAAACAAACCTGTGTTTGTCTTAAATGACAATGTAAAGCTGGCATGCTAATCAATTAATACCATTTGGGATCTTCAGGCAAATTGGTTTTGTTACACTGATTTTTATCATAATCATTGTTCTGTATGTGTATCTGATTATTATCAACATGCAGGACATGTCTGAGCAGAGACCAGGATAATATACAGTAGATCCTTACAGACTGCAGAAACAAAAACTGAATTGAAAGCTCTAGACCTGCTGGAGAACCATGCTACAAAATAGAAACCAGCTAAAATGTCACACTAAGATTCCTTCATGTAATCTTAAATGCTCAAGAGACTTGGGAGACTATCTTAGGTATCTGCACTAACTGACACAGTGAAAATCTCAGTAAATAGTAATTTTCTGGATTTACTGAATGACAGGAACATCAGGTGGTAAGTTAAATAATGCAAGGCACAGAGATTGAGTAAAAATCTTTCTGTGTGCCTTCTCATCACAGACACATGAGCAGCTGGTTCCCACTGCAATTCCTATTTGCTTCTAAGCCTCCCCAGCTGGGATAAGTGAAAGCCTTATCATAGTCACTGACAATCTGACAACCATCTGAGATAGGCTGCGAGTCAGCCCTCCATACGGCAGGGAAGAATGGAAACTTCCTCCATAGCTATTGACAGCAGGCAGCTATAATTTCCCATTACTGGGTGCTGAGCTTAATCATGAAAAGAGTAGCAGAGAAAAAGGGAATATTATGCTGGTCCATCTCATGTAGTTCAAATAAATATTGACATGTAATATACGAGCCTGTGATCCTTCTCAGGGTGCAGCAGCTTTTCACAAGAAAAGTGAAGGGATCCTCCTAAAAAGATAAGGGAACAAATATTCTGAGACTCACACTGTCTTTGTGAAGGTTGGTGGTGGCATTCCCATATGCCACACCACAAATAATGCCACAAATATGGAGGAGGACCGTCATGGGTTTGAGCAAATCAAAGCTTCTGATGGACATGTGCTCAACACTTTCTCCTGGGGCCAGACTTGTGAACTCAATCAGCTCAGAGTGAGACACCATGGTACAGATGAGCAGGCTCAATGCCACCACTTGCATCACTAAGGCATTTCAATCTGGATGCTGAATTTTTCCAAAACTGAAATGGCTACAATGTGCAAGAATAGTTTAAAAAACACTTTTCTGTCAGACTAAATAATTCCAAGTGTAGATAGAGGGATGGCTTACTGTGGAGAAAAGAAAGATAACTGTACAAGTGCAATTCATCTTTTGATAATTATTTATATATTAATTTGAAGAAAAATATGCAGGAGAAAAAACAATAAAAGGCAGACAAGGAAAGAGGAAGATTCTCAGTGAGTAGAACATTTTCTGTATGACAGTCAGGCAGAGATATCTAATTATACAGGTAGATTAGATATATAAATGAGATGTTAAAAAGTCTGCAAAAAGACCAAATGAATGACCCCAGTGTGTAAAGCCAAACAGTGACATGCCTGGCAGGTAATCAATGGAGATTTGCCAAAGCCCACTCTCAGCAGGTACCTAATGCCTCTGTAATCACAGCTTGAATGAATCTCACCTCCACACCTTGCTGCATGTTTTCAGTATCCAACAGGATCCCTACATACATAAGAGATGTAAAGATACCAGAGTACAAGTGGTCAAGAAGGTAACCCTCTTTTAATTCCCATTATTTGCACAAATTCCTGAATGTTCAAGAAATACAGAATTGGGCCCAAATAATTATTTTCTAAATTATACCAAGTGGACTATTCTGTGCAGCTGAACTAAACAGTCCAGACACTTTCGTATGAAAATACATAGCCAGCAGAATTCTGTGGCATGGAAGATATATGTGCCTATGTGTGCATATATGTGTGTGTGTGCTTGCATTCACAGGGGAATGTTAAATTATTTTCTATCTGTGAATATTTAAGCAGGAAACATGAGTAACAAGTATTACAGCTAATAGACTAATCAGTTTAGATCTGTGCTTTTCAAACAAAACAGTATATTTCTTGAACAGCCATAACCTGATACAGCATTTCATCAAAAACACTGAGTAAAGTACTAGATTTTTTTTTTCCCCTGGTAATATCAGTATAATTTATGTCTCCATAACAAAAAAGTTAGAAGCCTGTTCATCAAACAGATTGTGTCTGGGAGAGATTTTATGCTAACAAGTTAGAATTCCAAGTTTGATTTACTTGATTGATAATATAAAAAGAGTAACAATGAAAGAGAAATACATTTTTAATATACTGCTCTGCAGTCTCTGCAGTAAACCAGCAGATGAACTATGAAATTTATTTTTTATATTTCATTAGGATTGTATTAAAATGTATGAAAGATTATTATCCATATAGGTAAAATAAAAAAAGATCTGTCTATTGTGACAATTACAATTTTTTTTAAATCCTTTGGGTTTGGAGTTTGTTGGCATGTTGGAAAAGCTGGCTCAACTTAGTCTTAAACTACAGTAGATGCAATAATTTATAGCATCTGAATGGTAAAACAGTATTTCGGTATTTAAATTAGCCTTTAATAGATGGCATGGATCATTTTCATTCACATGCTTTAGTACATTGGACTGCACCACTAGAAATATAATGTTCTTGGTGACATTGTTTAAGGGTCTAATCTTATATTGCTGCTTCAGTAAGTTTCCAAGGGCTGCAGAAAATTAGATGGGGTATGCTGAACAAAATAATGCAAAAAAACCCCCACCTTACTACTAATAAAGCATTGCTCAGCTGTTGAGATAACTCTTTTGGAAGACAGGTTTGAGTTACATTTATATTACAGCAACAGTATACCAAAAAATATTTTTAATTAAAAGTACAAGAAGAAAAAAACAAATCCAAGTTTGTGACTTTTGGCAAAATGGTGACTTTGAGCCATGACTGTTTGTAATGTGATAAAGTATAATGTATATTTAATGACTTTCAAGACACAAACTATTAAATACCTTACAAATCTGGTAAATCTATTTGAAAAGCCAATTGCTAGCCTCCTAGATTTTGCTACAATTTCAGAAACTGCAGTTTTAATTTCCAGCACCTCCGTCTGGGATTCAGAACTACAGTAAAAACAATGTCTTTCTTTAAGGTTTTACATACCAGTCAGGAGAGTCACTATTCCAGGAGTTTGCCAATATATACAGAGACAAATGCACTCATGAAGGGAAAGCCACATGGAGGGAGGGTTGAAGGGCTGTCTCATCACTGTTAACCTACTGTACCTATGTCAACAACCAGCCCAGCTGCCATTTCAGGGCTGTGAGACAGCTTTGCCTAAAGTCTGTTTTCAGACATTGGTTGGGCTGAGATTGAACTGAAGGAGGGTAACAAATATACTGTGAAAAATATTAAACATTTCTTCACTAAGGAGCAATGAAAAATGTCCAGTAGACAATAGCACCAGTAGACCAAGTGATCCATAAATATGTTTCTGTTAAAATATATATATTAACTGCCGAATATTTTATCATGCTGAGCAAAATTCAGACTGACTACAAGCTGCAATAAAACAGCCATAGGATACCTTTCTTTACTTCCATTATCTCCCAACTGTCATGAACTAAGTTTCCTCAGCATCAGCATCTAAATATTTCTCTGCCTATTCATCTGAAATATTTATGAGTTTTTAAGATTTTGGGTATAAGATATTCAATAATGAAAATTCAGGAACTGCTATTAAAAAACATTAAAGAATCAGTAACCATTCCATGAAGAACCATGAAGGTTTCATTTATCCAACAAAGGTACATCCCTTTTCTTTCATGCAGGTACTGGGCTTGAATAAGGAGAGTGGGGACACCCTTTCCTCTCCCATGGTACCCACTCTATTGTCTTCTTCAAAAAAAGCAGAATCACTGGTAAATACAGCACTGATAGACTCCTGTAATTGCTGGTGTACATTGCAATCATGCCTTTAGACTTCCTATCCATTTGCTGGAATTTATGATATAAGATGACTGACCCTATCTCACTATGATTTTTTGGCCTTGTACCCCTTTTGTAAACACTGTATCTCTGAAATGATGTTTCCAATCTTCCAAGAAAAGATCTCCTAGAGAGTTTATATTTCTGTCCTGTGATATCATCAAACAACAGGGTTGTAAACTTAAAATTTAAAGCTGGATGCTGAATAAAATTACTCTGCTTGGCCAGTGACAACAAAAGTGAAAATGTGGCTTCAGAACAAGATATTTAAAATTTGTCTGTTAAATCTGATCCATGGGTAGATTATTTGGATGAGCGTAACTACCTACCAGACACCACTACTTTCACGTGACTACCATTCTTTATCCACACATGGGTAGGAATGCCCAAGAATATCAAGACTGATGCTTTATGTCTTTTTATTTTTGTGTTTTGGGGTTTTTTGTTTTTGTTTTTGTTTTTTAAATAAACTCAAGTATTTTCTATAACGAAGGCAGTGTAAATCAAGATGGTCAAATCAAAACACGAACATAATCCCTCTGAAAGTGTGTTTCTTCTAGCATAGAAACAACAGTTCTATTATAAAATAAAGCCAATGCCATTTTCATCCCAAAGCTTCTGTGCCTATTTCACTATAGTGCTCTGACTATGATCCTTCCTAACACTTCCTAGTGACTTCTTGTCACTTAAAGAAATACATCCTAACAAAAATCCAACCTATAAATGTCACTAACTCCTACATTGGCTGTAATAGTCTAGGAAG
>JANIJG010007155.1:0-46417 GCA_024611175.1 Megaceryle torquata
ATAGCTGAGATAGAGGGTTTTGCTGCTTTTATTTTGTTTTCTTTTACCTGTAAACCACAGCTTGCTGCTTCCACAATTGCCATACAAAAGGCCTCAGTGAGGGAAGTGTTGAGAAAAATGTGTCCCTGGACTAAAACATTTCTAACATCCTGGTGTTCCAAGGCTCCTAGAAGACGTACTCTGCAAATAAATAAATAAATAAATAAATAAATAAATGGGAGAGAAACACTATACTTGACTTAAGTAATGCTGTATAGTGTTACACATACTCTGAAAAATGTCCCAACAGTTTATACTTATATAGCGAGAGAAGGAACACAGACAACTTTGTTCCATTTTCTCTATTTTCTATCAGCAGTGAAGATATAGAAGACTCTGCTTCTTAATTTCACACTAAAAGAACTTCTGAAAATAAGGCAGGGGCAGAAGTTGCTTTGTTTGTTTTAATGGCAACTACCTTCAAAACATTGCTACTGAGCTTTCCAGTTCTGTAAAATAACATGGCTTCATGTAGTTAATAATTAAGAGTTGACATCCTTTCTTTGTTTAGATGTATTATCAGAATTGTCATTGTGAGGTCTGATCAATCTCAAAGTCTTGTGGGAAGGGTGGGAAGTAGGATACAATGATCAGGACCTCTTATTCTGAAGAGATACTGGAAAATGGAAAAGGGGCAAATTATACTGACAAATTTATCGGAAGAATCACTGACTGACATACAGAATGGTCAACAGAAAGTAGAGAAAATTAAATGGAAAATTAAGTACCTTGTCTTTGCCACATAAAACTGGTTTTGAACAAGAAAAACCCAGAGAAATACACAAATGCATATGCCATGAGAGAAATATTTTGGTAATGCAGTAGCACAAGGGAACATGTTTGAAGTACCACAAGAACACATAGTGGATAAGCACTACCCTAAGTGTTTCATACTGAAATAATGAAATAAATTACAGTAGTCATCCTCATAATCAGCAGTGACATGAACCATCTGTCTAACACCTTATACCGTTTGGTAATATGTGAACCAAGCAGTACAGTTTTCAGATAGGAATGTGATAAATTTATGTCTAAGTCAGCTTTTTTCTGACTAGAGTGAAGGTTCATACAGCATCTATTTATATTAATTTGCTTGCAGGATCACAGTCCATCTCCGTAGTCTTCAGTGTGTGGTTTACCTGCCTTACTTTCAAAAGTTCTCATCTTCTCCAGCCTTAAGTTCTGAGGATTTTTTTGGAAGGAGTGGGACAGGCAGACAAAAGTCTTCCCTGAAGTACAATGAAGGGTCATAGACATGCATGGAACAAACCTGTCATGTAGCTGGTATCTTTCACGGACTTCCTCCAGTATAATTCGTTTTGGTCCTTCTCCTCCAACTAAGAAATGTAACTCTGGATATTTCTGACAGAGCTTGGGAATTATACCACTAAGCAAATCTATACCTATGAGCAGAAAAATTTAAGGGAAGCCGTTATGGTATTTCATTTTAGAACTATCACAATATAACCTACTGCCATAACTCTACAAAAGACAAGAAAAAATTCTTTTGAAAACAGTTACACTGCTAAACTCAAAATTCTTTAAAAAAGACAGCCTGTCTATTAGGAGACAAATATGAAAAAAAAAAAAAAATCACTGATGTTGCTGTTGCTTGATTATATTAAAAAAAGTTAAAACATTTCTAATGGAATATATAGATTAGGGCCTAAATCACATCCCCATATAAGCCAAATCCCCTATTTTACAAATTTAAATTTTTAATACCTTCAGTATTATAAAAGAAATACATGTCTGAACCCAACATGTGCAAAGTGAAACGTACAGTTATTCTTGAACACACAGACACAAAAGCTCAGAATCGCTACCTTACACAACTCCTAATTAAAACCCAATCCATACCACAGAGCATAAGTGGTATCTAACCAAGACCTTTCTTATTGTACCTTAAAGAAAAATAACCAAAATAAACTTACATTTTATCCCTCATTACCTTTTCTGTAAACAAGTCTGCTGACAACAACAATTGTTATTGTACTGTCATCCCTCCTTGATGGGTCTGGAGTGAAGTCAGTGGGATCAACAGCATTAGGAATGACAGAGACTATCCGAGGGTCCAAAGCTGCTCGCAACACCGTGTTTTCCTTACTCGTGTAGGAGACACAGATAATGTGGTTTGTATCGCACAGTGACACCGTCAGAAGTTTGTTAGTAAGCACCGAGCTGACATCCGCAAACCCAAAGAGGGAGTGGTCTGTGAACACTGTCCGCAGTCCCATGGTCTTGGCGTGGAAGAGGGCATCGTGGGCCATGGCAGAGAAGGAGCTGTGGGCATGGACGATGGTGACCCTCTCCCGCACAAATATGTACCTGAGCAAGGGCAAGCTGTGGAAGAGTGTCGTTGCCGTGGACTGGTTGTACATTACCTTCAGGGGCAAGTAGTAGACTTTCAGCCCATTGGTGAGGTAGCGGACACCCTTCCGGCAGCCATAGGCATGGGTGACTACCAGAACCTTGTGGCCCCGTTCAATGAGGCACTGTGACAGCTGGTACACGTGGCTCTCCACGCCCCCCATGTTGGGGTAGAAGAAGTCCGACACCATGCAGACGCTGTGAGCCCCCCACGCTGGGCCCCCGGCCGCCATCCCGGGCCCGCTCCTGCTGGGAGAACCACAAGGTGCCATCACTCGCCGGTAACCACCCGCGAGGACCCCCGTCCCCCTCACCGCCGCCGTTCCCGACCATCCCTCCCGCACAGGCCTCGCTGGCGGAACGCGTACCGGAGGGGCGGCGGCGGCGAGCCCTTTAAGAGGGCGATCGCCCCGGCACCGGCGGCGCGTCGAGGGAGTGGGAGTGGAGGTGAAGGGGGAAGGGGAAGGGGGGGGTTGCGCGTGCGTCCGCGCGCGCGCGCACGTACCTGCCGGCCGCCCGCGCTCCCTGGGCGCTTCCCGGCACCTTCCCATTTCCGGCTACGGCCACCCAGTCGCCACGGCAACCACACGACTATTCCCCGCCCCCCGCAAAAGGGCGCTTCCGCCTCCAGCCCGTCCCAGCGCCGCGGCCAATCGTCGTCGGTCGTAGCGTCACGCGGGAAAAGAAGCGACCAATGGGAGCGGCCGCGGGACATCGCAGGGGCGGTGGGGAGAAGGGAGGTGGCGGAAACGGGGCAGGCTTCACGCGCGCCAGGTAGTGGAGGGGTACGGGCGGTCGTTGGGCGCGGTGGCCCTCGCTTCCCGGTCTCTTGCCGTTCCAGCCGTGCGCCCGGCCCCAGGAAGCGGGACGTCCCCTCTCCAACAACAGCATTCCTCCGTGGGAAGCCTCCCTCAGCCGGGTTGTGTCAAAGAAGCCCAACTGCTGCACAAAAAAGCATAGTCCAAAGTGATCAAAAAAGTGAGGTGCACGCTTTAAAGTGAAGGAATCGTCTTAAAACTCCAAAGGCGTTGCCTCGCCCCCAGTGGAAAAGCTCTTCTGGTGTGCTCTTTGGTTCAGTCATAGCTGGAACTTGCAAAACATTCACGTCTTTTGCTACAAGTGCTGGACGCTTGCTCTCTCTAAATGAAAATGCTGTTATTTTTACAGACGATCCAGGATCTTGAACTTTGAGAAACGTGTCTGGGTTGTGGGAGTTGTGCTCTGCCACTTGAGGCTGCTGTCGCTTGGCCATGTATTTCTGGTCTTGTCAAGATGCTCTGTAGTCAGCTGCTAGCAGCTGCAGCACCAGCCAGACTGCTGCTGACAACCAAGAAGGATGTTACCTCACCAGACCAGGGTTGTTCATGCCTTTCCTATATGTTCCCCAAATTATGTTTGGCAGCTACTTCTCCTTGCCAAGATTTCTGATACGAATTTTGTCAGATTCGATTCTGTCATCACTCCTATACAAATATGTGTGTTGTGAGTGACAGTACAAGCTGACCTAGGCTGTAATGCTGGCTGGATTCCTGGTTAGGTTGAAGCGTGGACAGAAGTGATTTGGAGGCACTGATCCCAAGAAGGGCCAAGGAGGAAATCGGGCAGGGACTGAAAGATAAGAAAGGTGTTAGTATGCTGAGTAAGAAAAACATTGCTCATTGTTTGAATTCATCTTGTGTTCAGAAAGGCAAGACCGGTATTGGCAAATCTGACTGCATCATCAGGTGCTCCTCCAGGGCGATGAGAACCTGAATTTCAGGATGAGAAGATGAGTATGAGATGGGGAGGCTTCTCACCTGCAGCAGCAGGTATCCTGCTATGAATGAGGAAGAGACCCAGAATGAGGCGGGCATAGGGATCCCCTATGCACAGAAGAAATTGCAGCCTGGGTGCAAAGCAGTTGCTTTAAATTACATCTAGGAAAACAAACAAACAAACAAACAAAAAACCCAACAACAACAACAAAACAAACCATAAAGTAGTGCCAGGAGAAGGAAGAAAGCACTTGGAGGTTCTCAGTTGCAGCACCTCATGATGGGATCCCTGGCAAATGACAGTGATAACCTCCCTTGGTGTCATGCTGTCCTGAAGAATTGAGCTGTACTAGTCACTCCAATTTTAGCTGTCAGAAAAACAATGTTTACTGGTTGAACTATTTTGAAAATTTGTTTGTTTGTTTGTTCGTTTTCAAACTAGTTCTTATGTGCTGTCTGGAGAAGTGGTAATTGTTGCTATGAAAGGTTAAAAAATCCAAAGAGAAATTTTAACTGGTATGCAACATAGCAGCTCCTCTCTTCACTGAAAGAAGTGTATTTTAGTATTCCATAAACAGATGCTGACCAGCTCCTGTGCAAATCTAGAATACTGGCACCAACCTACAAAACCTTCCACAGGACAGATCCATGTAATCTCAGAAATCTCTTCTTATGTTACAGCAGTTGTGATATTTTTGTCCCTCCGTTTTTACCTGAAATTTGGAGAGGACTTGATGCTTTCCCCACAGATGGCCATAGGCTATAAATGTCTTTTGAAGCAGGTCAGGAAAAGTATCGTGGCCAAGCCTTCTTGCCTTTGGCCCAGCATATTAGCTCTTGTGGTCTGACATCTGTGTTCTTCATTAAAGGTGTCTAGTTGTGCTTAATGTCATACCTGTCAGTGATCTAACTCAATGCCCCTATATCAACAACCTCCTGCCATTGTCATCTTCAAATGACCTTGGAAAATTTGTCTACCAAGATGCCTAGGAAAGGAATCTTTGCCTCTGCAAAGTTGTCAGAGGTGCTGCTAAATTTTTTGTCCGTGGTTATTTCACAAGCATGGGGTACCACACACTTTTTTTGCTGTCTGTTGTATTGTTTATTCATAAAATTGTCACTGATTCTGTGCAGATCCAGTCTGTCCTGACCTGATCTGAGGTGAGGCCATTGTGGAGTGGCCAACAGCTGAAGAAAGAATATTTTTCTTTTTTTCTTTCTAAATGTTTGAACTCAATGCATTCATTCCCTCATTTAAAGCACGTACAAGGTCAGACTGAGACTGTGGGATATGTAAAGTATAAAGACATTAAACCAGTGACAGCAGAGTAGTACTGCTTCCAAGCCTGGTTCTTGAATGCTCCCTAAAGCACCCTCATAAATTGAGTTAATGGAGAGAGAAGACGGAGGACACTTAAAGAGACTCCTGTGGCTTTGTTCTGGTAGCAGAGGCCGTCTTGCCTCAAGGAGAACGCTTTCATGTTCTTGAAAATGCAGGAATCATTTCTGATGGCTACTATGCTCTATCTTCTCTCTCTCAGACTCCTTGCAGGCTGAATTCGCTCCTCTGTCCCCAGCTTGGTGGATGATGTTGCTTCTATTGCATGTTTGTCTTGAGCAAAAGCTATTGCTATATGGTGAAGTGACTTTGCTGTGTGTAATGAGCTGGTATTGAATTAATGCATTTATTTTCACTTAATATATCTAAAGCATGCACACTTATTATTTCAAAACATAAGTAATTGATAAAAACAGGTGATCAGTTGTTTACAAAGTAGTTCACAGCAGAGCTGCAAAGCATCTAGATCCTGATGCCATGTCAAGAGAGCCATAGTACTGCTGGAAAATAAATCTTGTCATGCAGAATAGTGGTATGAGAGTACCAAATTGACTCACAGCGAAGGATGCTTTCTTTCTGTGGATTCAGGAAAACTGGAACTGTTGGAAGCCTCAAATGGAGAACATTCATGAAATATAGTACTGGGTAGAGTACTGGATAGAGAATCATGGCCTAGAGCAAAATTGGAGTGTTTGTCCTGAAGGAAAGGAGGAACTGTCCTTCCATTTGGTTTACTTTTACATGGTCAGGCTGGAAAGCCTGTCACTTCTGAGACTCCTACAAAAAGGAACTGAGGGTCCAGCTGTCTGCCTTAGCACTTGTTTTGGATGCTAGGAATTAACAACATATATACCTTAATAGTACCTTAAAACCCTTGGGCTTTCCTTGTTTCTTCTGTGTACAGCCAACCCCATATCTGGCTGCAATACCACCCACAAAACAGCCAAGCAAAATCACAGGTTTCTCATTCAAGCACCAGGATTTTCTTATGGTCTTTCTCCCACATTCACAAAATGCCACAGAAGCTGGATGAAATGACATGTTAACGTACTTTAAAAATACAGGTTTCAAGCTGAAATCTTAACAAATAGCAGTGTAGTCCATGAAGGAAATTACCATTAAACACAAGCTGTAAAAGGACTTCTTCTCTTTAAGTCAGATTTCTCTCAGATTCCATCAGATAAGTTAGTTTTCCATTTTATAGGCATGTCTTCCTTCAAGCAGGCTGGAATTCATCTGTGTCAGATGAATTTGCTACCAGAAGTGAGAAGTTGATTCAGAATGCTCTGTGTTAGGTCTCACATCTATATGTAACCTGTGCCTCTCATGCGCACCCTGAGGTCTCGATCACTCAGTCACTGTCTGCGTACTACAATGCTCTCCCATCCCAGAGCTTCCCTTCCCTCTCAAATTAGGACAGTGAAGGTGGAGAAGATCATGAGGGCTTGGGAGCAATTGTTACCTCCAGTTCCCTGGGCTTACACATAGGTCACATTTCTGTCTTTACCAGTTCAGAACAACTGCTTGCAGTGCCTTGACAGTTGCTGTGAATGATCCTTTTTTACACCACCTAAGCATAAGGTGCTTCATCACATACATGCAGGGACCATTTTAGCACCAGAAACTTGGTCTCAGAGTCCTTCCCAGTCCTAGTGGAGGCGGTCATGACAAACAAAGCCTGGGTGCTGGCTGTTTCTGCCTTCATGGTGATCCAGCTTAAGTGTTCCCCAAATTGGGGGAAAGAAATTCCTAAGTACAACCAGCATCAACTCTCTAACAAGTCATCTGACTAGTCTGGCAGATATGCAACTCTTCCTGTATCTGATTTGGGTCAGATGAGGTATAGCAACATACAGAACTGGTATCAGTTATGAAGCCACAGCCTCTTGACCAGACTAGACTTGGTTTTATTTTTTTTTAACTCAGCTTTACTAGAGTTTACTGTCTGTTTAGTTGCAGATCTGCATTTGTGTGTCTGCAGCTTTGAGGTCACATAAAACTGCTTTAGCCTTCATGCATCAGCTGCCTTAGAAGAGAAGGCCTATCTCAGAGGTATTCTTTTTGTACCTTTAAGACTTGATGAAATCTTTTTAAAAATCCTGGGAATTTTTGTTGTAGAGTTCAACACAAACTGAAGTGCCAGGATTCTCAGATGGGTTTCAGTATTAAAATGCTAACAAAATGGGTTTAACTGAAAGTTAAAGATTTCTTGGTGGAGGGGGAAAAAAGGTGCAGTGATAACAGCAGATGGAGCTATTGGAAACTTAAAATGTGTTCACCCTGGTGGGGATGCAAAATATTCTCAGTGCAAAGCTGAAGAACCTTCACCTCATATGTGTTATTGCCTACTACTAATGCTCCTACCATATGTGTGCTTCAGAACATTATCAGCACTGTTCTCTGTGCTTATGATACCCACTACCTGCCTACTTTCTGTAGTTTGAATTAAAAGAAAAATTAGGGTTTTATAAAAACTAAACATGAACTATCCAATATTTTGGTAGTCTGTACCCAGATTTAAACTGTAAAGCAAGAACGATTAATTGTAAATATACTTTACAATCCATGAAATGAAACAAGGCTTACTTTAAGTTGATAGCATTGCTGTAGCCTTAAATAGCTGAAGATAAAAACACAGTAAGGTTCGTGGAAGAAGCAAAAAGTTTTATTTGACTGTTAGAAATGGCAAGACTCAGAGAGGCTTCCAGGCAAACAAACCCTTCTTGAGGTTTGAAACAGAAGACACTGATTTCAATCTTTGTGCAGGTTGGGAACAAGTGCTCTGATTTTAATTTAATTAATGTGAAGCAGAGCAAGGTGATAAGGTGATTTGCCTTCAAGGGACAGGTAGAGAGGTGTAGGCATTATTAGCTATGAAAACTTCAGGAGTAAGCTGAGGGTAATTTTAAAATGCGATGCACTGGGAAATGGCAGATCAGAGAGACCAAATGACTTTAAAAGGATTTTCATGATAGGCCTTTGTAACTGAGCAACAGGAAAGTACTGCAGGTTATTATGGAGACAATATTAATGAGAAATGTTGCATAGTTCTTGTGAATATATTGAGCTTTTATTTGGATTTCATCACACGTATTGGCTATTTTATTCTGAGAAGTGAAGCTCAGTAACCACTATGCAACTGTATTTGAGTGTTCAAACACAGTTCTGGACAGTTATCCATTCACAGGGAGCAAGAGGTACTTTACCAAGAAAGAAGGAAGAACAAAGACAGCACATGAGTGTGCTTAGACAGCAGGATCTGGGGTCAAAGGAAAGTTTTGAATAAATGCCAGTGAGTCACCTAACAGAAACTGAAGGATTAGTCTGGGTATCTTACATCACCGTTTCAGCTGGACCTATGGTATTAAACCACATGTTAGAGATACAATCTTCACCAATTAAAAATACCACTGAACAAAACAAGTGGGGCAGAAGACTAGATAGAATGCTTCCTATATTATTACCTTCTTTTCTCAATGCCTAATTTGTAATCACATTCAATAACTGGATATTTCTTACATTCCGCTGTCATATTTTTAAATATATAGCATATACTAATGCAGACTGGAATTAAGTGATTGATTACACAGCATTTTAAAGGTAGCTTTTGATGTTTAAGAACTGAAGCACTTAACACTAAGTCATGGATCCTCAGTGCTCTCAATCTGGGAGGGCATTACACTTTGAGTAGTATTGTAAGGTATGATAAAAGTGGAAAGAAAGAAGGGTGTTAGTGGCATAGAAGTCAAAATACAGATCAAGCCCTGACAGCATCGTTTCATGTATTCATTTGCTTTATTGGCTAAAGGAGCAGTTTCCTTTTAACTTAATTTAAACCAGACTTTCCTCCCCCCCGAGTGAAAAGTTTTTATTGAAGTTTTTGAGTAACTGCTGATGTAGGAGTCTGACAGAAATAAAATGAATGGCACTACATCATTTGTAACCCCTGAGTTGTCTGCTTTTTAATGTAGACCGTTATAAATTAGAACATAGAACATAGAGCATGTTCTGGTAAAGATCTTGTAGTTTCAGAGAAACCAGTTTACTCCATGAGTCCAAAATTAGAAGGTGACAACATCTTTGATATCTTAAAGTTGAAACTCATTTATCAATTATTTAGAAAATACAAAAGAACTGGCAGGTGAAAGAGCTTCCACAAATTTTGTTTTGGGTTTTCAAAGTTTCCCTTTCCTTTTTTACAGTACTGTAAAGAAAAACAACTCTTGATTTAAACAGCCTATCTCCTAGCTTACAGAGGCAGAAGAAATAAAAAAATAACCACACCAGATTCACATTTTTCAGGGCTAGAAAACAGGAAGAAACCTTAAGAGTCAGCTCGAGTTGGTGCACACAGGATACATACAGATTTATATGTTTGCAATGTATACAGGTATGACAGGGTTTATATATGTTCTGTCAACGTTCATATGGATAATGCTTCCTATAAGCAATGTCACAGTACATGACGTGATGGCTTCCCAAGTAAATGATAGTAGTACTTTCAAGATTTGCTTGAATTTCTTCAATGTCACCAGCATTTTTGTAAGTTGACACATACCCCTGTCCTTCTAGAAGTCAAATAATTTTTTTGAAGTAAAGATTTCCTGACTCTTTCAAATGCAGTATGCATATTTTATATTACTGTCATTCAGTCTTTTCTCCCCTCCCTGCAAAAAGCAGATGGAAATGAAACCTGGCTACTCATAAAGCCTGCTATTTTTAGAAACTTCATGTGTGTTTATTTGGAATTAATGATTATTGTTTAACTATTCTCATTCCTATTATGCGCATGCATATGTAGAAGCCATAATCAAAATATCTCTAATAAGAGACCTCACTCACTATATAAAAATTAAGACATACCATAACAGGAAGTTTTAGTCTTCTTATTCTGGCTATGAAATCTGTAAATCATGTCCATATGCTTAAAAAGCAAGTCACGCTGAACACAGTAATAAAAGGCATTTCAAACTTCAAAGAGAATGTTCCTCTGCTCAATAACCTTCCCTCTGAGAAGGTCATTTAGTCATAGGTTAAGAGTTAATGATATCAGTCAAAAACCAGATCTGTGATGAATTTTACATGCCTCATTTAAGTCGTTTGAATTGTTATATTAAATATCTGTAATTAAATTCTGATGTATTCTGATGTAAATTCTTTCTGATAGGAAAGATAATATAAAGCATTTCTATTTTAAAGTTTGTTGAATATTTTTTAATGGCTCAAGGAATCAGAATTTCTCAAATAAAATAACATTATGAGTTTTTACAAATCCTCATCAAATTCTAATTATCTGATCGCTTTTCCATCTCCACCCAGAATCTCCCTTTTAGTCCTGGTTTTCCATGTAAAGGAATTATGTGTGTGCTATGGTGTTAGTGACATCTGGATCTTGGGGCTGTGACAATGAAGATCATCCCACAGCACTGGCATTTACAGCATTGTGCTTAAACTCTTGAGCTTTTCCACGTAATATTTCAGGGAATGTTACAAATATGCAGTATATGCTCTAGTTTTGGTCATTTTCTAATCATACAGGAGAAAGGAATGGAAAAAAGCAGTACCCTGCAATGCACAGAATGGCACAGGGCCTTAGGAAAAGATGATCTGCTAGGGTGGGAATTTATTGCAAAGAAAAGAAGCTGTAAGATCCCTGTGCCACAAATACAGTTCTGCGTGAGTGCAGGACAAAAAATGAGTCAAAGCTTCAGAAGGTGAAAGAACCTTTCTTCTCAGGAGCTAACAGGAGGGAAAGGACAACTCATACTCAAGCAATTGGTTTGAAGGGTTAGGGAAAGATATTTTCATGTTCCTATACAGGTAAGCATGAATCTGGTGAATTCAGAGCTTTTAGGAATCTCTGCTTTCCTGCCCACGACAGTGCCACAAGCAAAATGAGAAGGGATGAATCTATCGTACTGAGTTGCAGGGGAAGGCTATAGGACTGCAGCACTGTCCTAGTGTGTGTGGTATTCTTGACTACTGGGCATGGGTGAGAGGTGTCCCCTTTCCCTGCCAACTCTGGCATAGTGCGTGTGCCTATCTCTATCTCATTTTGTGAGCTGGTGGGCCAGAGGCAGCTGGATGACAGGTTAATGGGTTAATGTATAGAGAAGGATTTGTGTGAGGTCCTACACTGTACCAGGAGGGAAAGAGCTGAGGGTGAGGTTAGTGTGCATGTAGTCACATGGGTGGACACACACACCTGGACACACACACCTCTCAAGGCTGTTATCCTGCAAAGGTTCGGTTTCAACTTTGTGTACCAGTGTTGACAATCCTATTTGAAGCACAAAGACTTCCTAAGCCTTCTGGAAATTAGGGCTAACAATCTCTAAGGAGCAATAAAAGCCATAAACTAGATAAATATTTAAGTGTGCTGTCTGCTTAGGTCACTCTTACTGAGTTAGTGAATGCTACCACAAGCAGTTTCCTTTTCCACCTTCACAGTAAGCCTAAGACATGTTCTGAATCCATAAGCTTTCCAGCACATTGCTGCTGTAAAATGCAAATCCCTTTCAGGTAGAAGAACCTGTAGAAGATTCAATTTGAAAATAGTGCTGAATTTTATGTTGACCTTCAGGTGTGTTTTTGATGATCACACATTCTGTGTTGTTTGAACATGTTTCTATCAAAAATATTTACCTAAGCATTTCACAAAGTGATGCACAAGAGGTAAGCACAAAATTTGAGGTTAAAGGTTAAATTCACCCAGAAGCTTAGGCTGAACAAAGCCCATGGACATGGCAACATCTCACTCCTTGCCATTGAGATCTTCAGTCCTGATTTAGACCTCCAGGCACAGGTCTGGTTTTCAGTGGTCTAGGAAGGTGTGAAAACCTCAGATCAGGGTTCACAGTGGTGGTCACTGATGGTACCTTTCTATCCTAATAGCTATTGCACTCTCCTGGGGGTTAGGTGGCTTGTGTTCAAATCCCTCTGCAACAGTGAGAAAAGCTTTTCAACATGGTTTTCAGCTCATCAGTGACTGCTTTATCTAAGAGCCTTCTGGAGCTGAAGCAGACTTATTTGTCTATCAGGTTGGAGCAGTTCTGTTTTGCAAAAATATGTTAATTTTTTAAAATTAAATTTTAAAGTGTTTTAAATTTTGTAAGGACAGAAAATTGAGGAAGCCTTTGCAGATCAACATTGACAAGTTTAACATAATGAATACAGGGTTCAGTTGCTAAACAGTTGAAGAAAACTTAGGAAATGCAAAAGTTTAAACTCTTCCCACAATATTTAGCTGTACAAGTATCATTGTATAGTTTTGCACTGAAATGTATTTTTACTCCATATGCCTGTGTTACCACCACTTAAATGTCTGGTTTGCCTCTGCAGGTCCCCAGCTTTCCGAGGAATGTGCTAATGTTGTAGCCTATTGGCAATCCAACCATGAAATTGGGGTGCCCCCCGCTGAGCTAGGTGGGAAGCAATGTGGCATTTAATTCTTTTTTGGACACTCAGATAGCTTAGGGGCTTCACCCACGATATACACATATGAATTAGAACTTCTTGGAGGAGCAAAGATGTGCTACTGCTGGTGGTTTACCCAGTTTTGTACTGGGATCACATTCCCCTTCTTGTCCATGCAGAGTGCATGCTAGTTCCATGTGCCCTTTGGAGGAAAACCCTCAGCAAGCAAGCTCTGTGCAGACCAGTAAGTAACCCTGTTATGGGGCCTCCACTCAGTATGCTCACAGATCAGACTGTATTGCTTGGTCAGACAATCCCAGGCCAGTTCCCAGCACAGCTTCAAAAACAGCCTGTCGGCATGTTTGCATAGACCTAGATCACAGACAGCTTAGGAAACACTCAGAGCAGTTGTCCTGGGGTAAATACTCAATGCCTTACTCAGACAAAAACCAAATTGTTTGGTGCTTTGTCCAACAATTCCATCAGTCTTACAGGATTTGGCTCTAATTTTATTTTAAAGCAATCTATTTTTTCCCTATACAAATATAAAAGATGAACATCCAAAAGGCATTTTCTATTGTCTGCTTTATGTCAAGCTTTCCATCTCTACAGCAGTTGTTTCATTTGCTCTATTTACAGTACAGTGTAGAATTGGGGAATTCAGCAAAGGGGAAAAAATGATTCAGTGGTCAAGGCCATCGCTTCCAGTGCAGGATTATTGCTCCCAATATTTTCTGCAGACTGTCTCAGTCCAGACTTCAGTAGCTCAGAGAATAATGCTGTCCTTGTACTTGATTTGGTTAGAACAGTCACTCGGGCCTCACACTGGTGAAAGGAATTTCTGTACAAAGGAGATATTTTCATAGCATGGTAAGCTAAAAGGAAAATCATCTTTTAGTGAACTGTGCCTTTCCAAAAATCACTGAAGAGCTAGTACTATTCTGGCTGTTAACCCCACAGGCAGATTAACACACTACAGCAGGAACAAATAAATAAATCGCACATGGCTGTCAGGCAGACACAAGAAAAATTATTCTTCTTTGCTGCAACTATTGGATCAAGTGACCTTGTTTTGACCTGGGTTTGGGCAGAAGCCAGTCTCAGTGAGACAAACATAAGAAGGCGGCTCATGGACAAACCAGAACAACTTGAGATAGCTTTGTTTTTTTGCTTATTTCCTTTTTGTTGGGCAGAGTTTTAAGATCAGAGAGAAAAATCAAAACCACTCGAATAACTGATGTATTTATTTTCTTATATACACTTAAATATGGCACATCTGACAGTAGTTGTACAATAAACTCAAAATGGTAATCAAAGCTGGACAGTAGATCAAATAACTCAGTGCTGAACCTATTAGAAGCCAAATCCTGTACACTGAATTTCTGAAGAAAGTTTCACCCAGGAGCTGCACTAGCTAAGGACTCAGAGCCTAAGATTATCTAGTCTCAATTTCTGAAAGACTGGCTGGTGACTGCGACTCTATTACCAATACACCGGCTTCATCGTCCATAACATTGAACCGGCTCTTCCCACTCTTCCCTGCATGCAGCCAGCAATTCATCAGTTATTGTTACCTCTTAGACAACAATTATCCATGTCCCAGAGGATTCACCTGCAGTTAGTGATTACTCTAATAAATAAATGCAGACTGGATTCATTCTGCTATTAACTTGGAAGATGTTTGTATTTACTATTGTTTGAAAGTCAGTGACAGCTACTTTGCAAAGCAGTGAATTTTTGGAGAAAAGGGAAAGTTCAGTCAAGGATTTTCTTTACTTTGGGACCCATGAGAACTTCTCTTCTCCTTTGGACAACGACAATGCCTGGAACACACTGGTCTTGCAGTTGGGCATGTTCTGGGTTGTGATGGGCATTTGTCCTCACAGCTGTTCGGTAAAAGAGGAAAAAGCAAAAAGAGAGAAGCATTGTAATATGGTAATTCTTCACTGTTGCATTCTTCAACTATTTCATCATTGAACACTGCAATGCTCTCTAGATAACATTTAGGAAAGGGTCAACACACTACAACACAGGGAGACAAGACTTTGCTGCCTGACAGTTTACAGTCTACTGCAACATGGCATGCTGTTGTCCATTTGTCCATAGTCATGGCATAAGTAATGCTTTCATTTCTTGAAAGCAGTGAAGTCCTGAGATAGTGCTGGATAAAGTGACTTTTGCAAAGTACCTTGCTCGACTGATGCTTCAGTTTTGGTCCTCCAGAAGTACTGGCTATAAAAGTCTGACATAAAAGACCTGTGTCCAGATTATAGTAATTTCCATAAGCCAAACTATTGTAAACAAATGATTGCACTGACCCCCTCCCATCTGTCTGAAACATACAAATGACCATAAATGCTCACTTTCAGCTCTTCCGATTCTTTTAGCTATTTTTGTACTTCTCAACTATTTTATGCTTGTCTGTATTTTCAAATCTGAACCTAAAGATGCAAAAGTTACTTCTTCCAGAGTTTCTATTCCATGAATGATTCTATGATATCTATGAGAATGGATCCTGTAGGTGACTATTCAGTGAACTGCATCTCTGCTAAGGTACCTAGGAAAACTGTATGCTGACTGTGCTTACATAAGCTTTCAGACAGCGCTCCTGCATGCTCCTGGGTCTCTACATGTAGCCAAGGCTTTCTGAGAAGGAAGTTTTGAAAAGAAAGTAACACATGAAAAAGGAGTATTTTCAAAGGGTCTTTTCTATTAAAGTTTTGCCAAAGAAACCTCAAAACTAGTTACACAAAAGGATTAGGGAAATACGTGGAGTATAATAGACTCAGAACAATTTTCCTGCTTCACAGTTGAATCAGAGCTGATTAAGTGGCTTTTATGTGTATAAAATTGTCTTAGCTGTAGAAAAACACTTGCTCTGAGGACAAACTGAGTAAGGAAAGAGGTGCATGGTTTTGGGGACAACTTAGGGAGCTTTTGTCCTTAGATGTCCATGAGTCTGCATTCAGCTGTGACAGAGAACACAGGATGAGTTCTACTTATATACAAATGCAAGACTCTGTATCTCACTGTAAATCCCCTGTGTCACATAGTAATTTCAGTTGTAGCACAGTATTAACCATCATTCCCTTAAGATTGGGGGAGGGGGGGGGAAGAGAGGAGTAATAATTATTAGCACAAGGATGCTCATCAACTACTAGATTTCCTTAAAACATGTTACTTAAATCTTAGACTACTTCTATGAGGTAAGCAATATAAGTAACATCTTTATTATTATTATTATTATCTAACTGTAACAAGGTATTTTACCCTGGGTGGACCTCCTAGCTAATTCAGCCCTTCCACCTCCAGCACCTATGCAAGCTAATTCAGATCTTTCAGCGTTGTCACTGAATGACAAGAAACACCTACCTGCAGGTTTCAGCATGAAATATCTTGTGTTTTAAAGCACAGCTCTCCTGGCTCTCCCTACACAAATAGCAGCTGCAGTTTTCTTTACTTTGAAAGAAATCTGTGGGACACTTCTGTCTACAGATGCATTCACAATTTTCTTCATCAAATTCCATATGTTGTCCACACATAGCCAGCTCAGCAAGAGGAGGGAGTCCTGCAACAGCACATACATATCTTAGTGGTAAGCTTTACATGCTTGAATCCTGGTTTTAAAGAGACAAACTCCTCTGAAATCATTTGGGCTCTCATGTGTATTGCCTTTTGGGTTCTAATCTTCAGAATTTCTGTTGTAACTTACAGTACAGAAAAGGACTTGAGAGAATTGGGCTGATTATTTCACTCTAATACTGCTATCTCTTGAGGGTTGAACCCTACATTAATATACATCATTTTGGGGCTGTATATTAAAAGAGCTTTGTGCTAGGTTTTGGAATGCACAAATCTTTACTGGACAGCAAGTTAAAAAATAAGAAAAAAATCTCAGAAAGTTTGTAGTCTATACCCATGACAAAAATGCACATCCATGCAAACTGTCACATTCATCACTCAATGTACTTCACTATCTGTACACTATGGAAATTTTTGCAAAACTAATGCTCTGTCTAGTCAGGTGTGAGCTGGTCTAGCAATTCTGTAAGGAGCATATGTACACTCATTAGTTAAAGACAGAAGAAAATAACTTTGCTTCAGAAACAAAACCCCAGCCACGTGAACATGCTGTCTAAAACCTCATCTATCTTCCCTCAAAATACACATCTGGATTACAATATGAAGCTAATCCCAGTAAAAAGGGAACACATTTTGTGAAAGCTTTATTAAAATTCTAGCAGCACATCCTCAGCTAAAGGTCATGGCATATGATGTGTCATTGGGAAGGTAATATCCTGTAGTTTTACAATTAGCTCTCGGATTTAACCTACGGAATGTGGAATGTAACCTGCGTCTGTAACCTCTGCAGCCTCTGCTCTGATCTCAGTGGCCAGAAAAGGCTTGCACATTATTTGAAAGAAACCTTCATTATTATTTACTTAATGCTGGAAAACCAATATTGAGATAGAATAAAACCCAAGTCCTATTGGAATGGAGGAAGGAGTCTACCCAAATTCTTGGAAGACAAACCCCTTCCTTGGGGTGATAGAGCTTGGCATGTGTTAAGTGGTGTAGAGTGTTTCAGTCTCACTTTGTTTCAACCTCAAAAACAGATTTTAAGTTATTTGGTCCCAGCCACTGCCAAACACAATGTACTTCAGAGAATGATATTTTATCTGAGGAAATACTGAGTCTATGTCAACAAAAGCTATAATTCAACAAGCCACAAATTTTAAAGCTCCAAGCTGACGTTGCAAAAGGCTAAGAGTTAAGAGGACTCTGGCTATTCACAGTGATTTGGACTTACTCTGAAATACAGAATAGTAACCTTTCCTTGATTGACTCCTTCCTTGAGTCCTTAACTACCAGACCTGATGGTCAGATGATCTGATCCAGAGGGAGAACAGATCCTACAGAAAACACAGTCCAACTGATCTCTTGCTTATTAACATTCAGGGATTGTAATAAACAGACAAGTTTATAAGGTTATTTAGTTTTATTTTAGCTTGCTAGTCTAGGAAATGCTTTCCAACTTGCTTTTATTGCTGCCTTGGTTGGTTTATTCTTTTGCTTACAGAGGGGTTGGAACTAGATGATCTTTAAGGTGCCTTCCAACCCAAACCATTCTGTGATTCTTTGATACTGTGTAGGTTATACCAGAAAGGCAGAGCTTCCTCCTGTGCCCGTCTGCTCTAGTGCTATGATAGTTTTATTCTGATCAGTATGATTCCCTGGGAAAAACAATTTAAAAAAAAAAATTACCAAGGGCTTAGAGAAATTTTAACTTCTCTTAACGTTTACTGCTATTAAATAACTTTTGACTTACACAGTTACCCCCAAAGAATATTTCCTGCAAAGTTCTTTGACAGATTAAAGTTTTCCAGGAAAAGCAGAGAGAGAAGGGAGGTAGTGTATGCTTCTACAGATTTTAATTTCTTCTGTTTCCTTCCATAGAGCTGAAGTGGTATACATTCATATGCCTGAGTACATATATGGCATATCAGTTTGAAAGATTCCTAAATGCCTCAATGTTATTTGTACATTGAAAAGTCATATTATCTTTTGCACTGACTACAGCTAATAGGTAGGACTGATTTTGCCTATCTTATTCCTGATTATGGCTGTTCTTAAGAATTTCCCACAATAAAGATGCAACACCTTCCCCACACAATGTATTTCAGGACATATTTTGTTCTGCCATTAAAAAGTTTTCCTCAATGCCCTTCATACAATTTAAGACCCATGTAACATAAAAATTTATCCAGAGTGCCTACTTCATTAACTCTTTTTAACACTTTACTATTCAGGTTGCTAATATACAGGGATTGAAACATCCAAGCACACAACATGAAATGGAGGTAAGCATATATAAATGTTTCCTCTCAGGTGAGTTTCTAAACCATAAACCAAATCTGTCTAGTCATGTGGAATCAAAACTATAACTCTCAATGAAAAAATGTGACAAAACCAAAAGGAAACATAAGCAGCCTGAAAATAGTAAGCAAAAGTGTCCATTTGTAATTTCATCTTTACCTTCTCGTCTGTTGGGGTGCTGAGCATCTACAACACATTCACATTTGTCACTATCCCAAATCCATCCATTATGGCAAAGTTTGTTGGTAAAGGGGCAGCTAGAATTAAAAAAAAAAAAAAAAGTTTCATTAAAAAAACCCTAGAAGCATCAGTGTTGTCAACTGGCAAAATGAACCCATTAGCACACTGGGTCTCCTACTTGTAATACATAAAGGTGCAGCACTTGTGTGCATTACTGCTGGAAACAGAAAACCTTGGGACTGGATGATTATGCTGATAGTGCTGAGCTGTGTGGGTCCCAGCAGCTTGAAGGAGCAGATACAACACGCATTTCAGATTACATCCTTATGAAACTGCTACAGTTTTTCAGCTTCGTTTCTCCATAAAACAACTCTAGTTGTTGTCTTACAGTATTCATGCCATGAAACTATATTCAATTTTGTCATGCCATCAGAAAGTTCAGGTCTAGTTTAAATTTGCCCATGCTTAAGGATGTACAGTGGACTGTTTTCAGGGTCAGAGAGGACAGTTTGACTTTTGGGCTCTTGCCTCTGGAAGGGAAACTCACAAACTGGAAAGAGGCTGATGTTCTTCTCTATTTGTGTAGGCAGAGGATTCAGAGCAGCCAGAAGGATGAGTGAGGCCTGGAGTGGCTTTGCTGAAATGCCTCCTCTCCTCCAGCCCAGATGTCTAACTGAAGTGCAGTTGTGGGGGTGAACCTACATGCAGGACTAGACAGAGACATCTAAGCTGACTTTCAATGAGTCTCAAGCTGTCTGTGTTTCTAGACTTTGTTAAATTAATGTAGCCTATTCTCACCAGGACTACAGGTATTTTACGCTGTATTTTGAAGTTAGATGTGAGATCATATTTTTCCAGCCATTGAGCCTGATAGAAGCAACACCATGGTTCACACTGATTCTGACCAAGTGTTCCATGAGGTATGGCAGAAGGCTTTAGCTTGACCACAGCACTCTGTGTGCCTGGCTAAATAATGCACGAGCAGAGCTGCTTGCATCACATTGAAAAAGTCTAGGCACACCTGCCCAAATAGCTCTAATGGAGCATGGTGCTAGGTTTAGTTGACAGTTTCTAACCCTGAGTGATAATCAAGGTATTTAAAAAAACTGTTGGGAGAACAGGAAGTGAAGGGATCATTGTAATGACCAAATCAGAACAAACTAATTTTCCTACAACATGTGTAGCAGTTTGCAAAAGGGTGAACTTACCCATCTTCTTCTGGGTACTGGACAGATCTTCGTATGATGGTGTACTGATGGCGCTGTGTATTTGACAGACACTTACAGCCTGTGTGATTGGCAATTTTGATTGGTACAGGCTCAGGAACACTTGTCAAGGGAACCGAGATCTCAAAGAGCTAGGTGGGTGAAATAATATTTACTTTTTAGTTAACATTATACAGCTAATATTTGGAGTTTTACATCAAAACCTCTTATCCTTTCCCACCATTTGCCCTCCGCTCTTTTCTAGAGATAGCTACCATAGGTATGAATGAGCAGGTAGGCACTGAGGATTTTGAAATGTAAGCAATACTCACCAAGGTAGGAACTTGCCAAAACAGTGGTTCCAATTACCGGCTATTAAACACCCAAGACCATTCAGAATTAGTTTGAAAACACACTCAAAAGCCTCTTCTGAATCCAAATCGAAAGGATATATGTGTTGGCAACTTTGTTCTTAGTTATATCATCAGTTGACTCTTAACCATTTATGGAGACAGATATTTAACAGTCCTAGGGTATAATCACAGCACGCATCTTTAGGGGCCTAAATTAACTCCCACAGCCTCCTTGGAGAGGAAAGAAATGGGAGTAAATAGAGTAAATAGAGAAGTGGTGCTGTCTGTTAGGATGAGAGGTAATGGTCACAAACTGTAACACAGGAAGTTCCCCCTCAACATGAGGAAAAACTTCTTTCCTGTGAGGGTGACGGAGCACTGGAACAGGCTGCCCAGGGAGGTTGTGGAGTCTCCTTCTCTGGAGACTTTTGAAACCCTCCTGGATAAGTTCCTGTGTGGCCTGCCCTGGGTGATCCTGCTCTGGCAGGGGGGGTTGGACTCAGTGATCTCAGAGGTCCCATCCAACCCCTACCATTGTACAACTCTATGATTCTATGAGATTTCATTTTGGTTCAGCTGGATTCCTGCAGGGAATCATCCTGGAAACATCTCTCGATTGACTAGAGAAGGAGCCTAAGAAACCAAGCAGCCTACCTTCAATGCATCCAAACTGTTTAGGGTGATCTTTGAGTAGCCTTGTAGAAGCTCTAGTTCCTTTGGCAACTACATGTGGGAGCTGTTGAAGTGACCCACACCCCCACTCACCCTGCCCAAGCCAGCTTCCTTTCCACGGAAACCAAAGGAGAAGGTACATCTTTGTGTGCCAGCATGTCTTGGCTTAATGCTACATCCACATGGAGGGGCTGAGAAGTATTCCTGAGCCAGACTGCTTAGACATTTAAATTCAGGTGTCACAGTATCTAACTGTAGGTGGCATGAATAGTCTTCAGTGGATATTTTATACCAAGAAGAAAGCAAATGCTCTCACTAATGTGATAGTAATTCCATTTACTTAAGAGGACTGATGGTGGTGTATTCGGGAGTGGAATTTAGCTGGAGGCTTTTGAGGGGATAGTTATTTTGAAGGATGTTAAAGGAATGTTACACTCTGAAAAACTGCAGTTTTTCAGCAAACTTATGAACTGCTGCTCCAAAAACACATAAATAAATAAATACTTTTTGGCCTGACCTATCTCCCTGAGCCGATCGGATGTCTTTTGTGTGTGGCCAACAGCTCATAACAGCTTTCTTCTGGTGTGGAATGAAAACAATTAATGAATATTGACACAAGAAGGATGGGCCCTGATTTATTTTACTCCAGCTATGTTGCAATGCAACCAGACATAGTGGAATTACCTTCCAACAAACCTGAAACAAATACAAAAGTGAATTGGACCTGCTCCCAATGAGGACTTCAATTTTCCTTTTAAAGCAACTTCCCTTGGTCTTTGTTCTGATATAAAGAAAAGCCTTTTTCATAAGTAGAATTTAGTGTATTACTTTAAGTCAAAAGATGTTATTATCTATAAATAGGGATGCACAAGATGATGACTAATCAAGAAGGACCAGTTTCCTGTGCTCCTTCTGTAGGAGTGAACACAGATGATTTAATCTGTAGAGCTGACTGAAAGTACCAAACTTGGAGCTTTTTTCAGTCACCTGCTGGAGCAAGATACCTCTGTACATAGACACTAGAGGGAGTCTACACAAAGAAGTTCCCTGGCTACTCTGTACTCACTTCTTGGCACTATCATTAAAACAGGTATTTGTTGACTGTTGCACCTAAACAGTAATGAATGGACTACTGGTTTAAGCCTTTCTTTTCCACAGTGACTTGTTATTTGGGGCTTTCAGATCCTAAGGCATTCAAATTGAGGGCATCTTGTCTCTCCTGCTGAAAATGTCTAATTTTTATGCTTGCAAAGCTGCACACCCAAGATTATTGGTCAGCCTGCATGGCACCAGTGGCAACTTTGAAAATGCCTTAACATCACATAAGACTGCAGTGACTCTCTTGGAGCCTGATTTTCCATCTCTACACTTATGTATCCATTTTTAATAATGCTACATGAATGTAAAAATGGATATTGCACATGCCTGCATTCACTCCACATGGATAAAAAAATAATTCTTCTGTTTGTTATGATAGTGCAGACAGATCTTTCATAACAGGATCTCAGAAACCAAACATCCTCCTTCCCTTCCCTTTTTGGAAAGCCAGGGTAAAAAGAAAGCAGATGAATTGCCTCATTTACCGTTTTCGACACATAAGTTGTACTTGTATTCATGCAACTCAGACTCTCCTCGTTGCAGCAGCCTCCACATCTGAACACGTTCACACAAGGAGGCTTGAAAAATTTGTTGGTTGTTGTACCTAGTTCTTTGGCAACTTCCACACAGGTTTCCCTTGGCACGCATTGCGTCTTTTGCCATTCTTCATCTATGACTGGAGAAAACAACATTTTTATGAGTAATTATGGCAAAGTTAAACCTCTGATTAGTGAGACAGAAGCATTGTATAAATAAAAATGAAGTACTGGCAGGCCATTTACACTTACTTGGATCAATTTGCACTTACTTGGATTGATCTAAGGACCAGAGAGAGTCTGAGAGCAAAATTATCCTAGTAACTTACACCAGCTGCACTGGCAGAGAGGTAGTTGCATTTATCCACCTTTAGCTTTCAATGCGGATGACCAAAATCTCCATTAATACCATCGGGTTAAGTAGAGCTGCATCAGTTGCTTGAGATTCAGCTCCATGGTATCTGTCTGACAAAATGAACCCACACCCTGTTCTTTTCTCCAGGGTAGATCTCCTTTTTGCCCTTTTATCCTCTCTTTGTATGAACCCCATCCTGGACTCGGTAGAGGCTGGGCCTGACTGAAAATGCACATTAATGACTAACAGATTCTGGTCAGAGGGTATTAATACTCCTACTGGATGTCAGCCAGCGAGCACCATTTCCAAAATGGCTAATGAAATCCAAGACAAACACTCTCACACCTCAGTATCATCAGGGGGTTCAAGTTTGAATAACAGGAATATGGATTCAAGCATGAATTATCTATTTAAAACACTGTGGCATCTTTTAAATACTGAATTGTTGTAGACTAGTAATTTATTTTAGACTGATCTGTCAAATTATGACTGAGAAAAGGAATAATGCATTAACTGACTGAACTACAGGGAGAAAATGGTGACATTTACATAATATTATCTCAAGTCTTGTGAAGAGGTGGCCCTGCTTTTTTTGGCTTTTGCTTACCTGATTCAAGTTATGGAATTACTCAAGAGTCATTAATGCTTATGCTTTAAGTCCTTCTTAAAATTATGAAAAACATTTTTCCTGTCTGCCCTCCTCCAGCAGACTTCTGAAAGATCAAAAGCATCTTATATACTATTAAGAAAATTACTCTCTTTTCCAATTCAGTCCACCTCCCTACTATTGTGCAAACAGTGCACAGGTTTACAGGAAATTTCTGGAAAGAAAAACAGAAAAAAAATTCTGGAACCTACATGCTGTACTTTGTCTTCAGATGAGCATTTATTTCTCATTTTCCCACATGACTTTTTTTTTTTTTTCTTTCCCAACTGACTGTGTATATTTAAATCAGTTTGTTTATTCCTGCAAACTCTTTCCCTGGGGTTGATTCACTTCATTTTCCAAGCATGCAAAAAGTACAGGAAATAAGAGGTTGGGGTACAAATTCTGATTTTACAACATAAATAAGAGAATAATCACTAAAATCAATAGAATTTTCTAGAGTAATATTAGTCTATCAAAACAGCAATCTAATCCTAGGCCTTAAAATAGAAAATAAAGTGTTTGCCAACCTCATTAAGGTATGTGCATGTAATCACTTCAGATGTCACTTCAACGAGTGTCAGCTGTGATGACCTTTCCAACTTGCACACATCCTCACTTTATTAACCAGTTCTTTAGCAGAAGGGCTGTTATAGGAAGCAGCAGTCGAAGTGGGTATCATATTTTGTTCAGAAGCACAATGGTAACCCTAATATTTTCTATGAGCCAGAACAGGGCAGCTGCTGAGAAATTTGGCTTTGATACAGATTCCAGCTTGAAAGCTCTGCAGTCCTAGGTGAGCTGAGCTGCTTGGGGGAGGCTGTGGTTAGATGGGGTGACAGATGCTATCAGTGTATGCACCATTAAACCTTTAGAAAGGAGGGACAAGGCCCCGAATTTGTCCCGCTGGAGTTTAGTGTGCTGTGGAAGATGTTCTAGCAGTGAAATAACAAGGAGCCTTAACTCAGCCTTCTTCTCAAAACACTTTATCAAAACAAAACAGATGCCCTTCACAAAAAGGTCAATACATAATGACTGGAAAGGGTATGGGAAAGAAATACATGTTTATACACTTTGGTTTTTTAAAGAAACTTTAGTACCTCAAACACATTAAGATATTAGAACAAAAGTAGTTTCTGTCGTGGGATTAATTACATTTTGGATGGAAGAATGGAGAATATGACCCAATAGACTTTTTTTTAACTTAAAATTCAGTGGCTTCACTTCAAATAAGAAAGCTGACATCTCTGTATCTTGGGAAAAGGAAAGTAGGAATTGACCTGACAGCTGTTTCAGGCAGCAAATTACATCTATATGACTATAGTCATCTGACTTTATTACCTGAACAGTTACATTATTCTGCCATTGAAAAAAGTCCATTGCCATATGCACTGCCTCAGTAACACTTGTTAATATCCTCTGTTGTCTTGCTGTTTTGACAAAAGAAATATTTTAATTTTTCAGAAGTGCTGGTTCCCACTAAATGAGTAATAGTGAGTAGAGAATTACAGCGTTTGACACTGGGTACCACTTCTAATAACTCTATGGATTGTTAATGTTGCCGTTTAGACTTTTAAAGGTGTGCAAACAAAATGTTTATCAATAATTAAAGCATCCTAATTGTTCTTCAATTTTGTATTTGATTAGCTTCTTTCTGTACGAAATTTCTATGAGAAGTTTAAAACTTTGCCTTTCATGTCTGCATTTCCATGCTGTGGCTCAGAGAAACAAATTAGGACCTTTGCTCGGCCATAATTTTGCTGAGTAATGGTGTGCAAATGCATCTGTGGTTATTGTAAAAGTGGTATTGGAACAGGATCAGCAATATTTGATTTCCCAAAAGGAAAGTGATAGTATCATATCAGACTGAACAAAAAAGAATAGCTCTGTCTGTCCTTTGTTAGGCTACAGTGTAGCTTTGCTGTGGGATATCCATTTGCTATGTCAACATATAGGAACTGATGCTTTATTTTACATCTGTAAACTTATAATGCCTCTTGGGTCTCTTACCCACAAGGAACAATATTCATTTTCACTCCAGGTGAGACAATAGATTGTGATTCCCTGCATTTAGGTGCTGGTTGGTTGTTTCAAGATTGACCTCTTCTCTCGGGAGAGTTTTCCTCAATAAATAGAGAGGCAATACCTCCTTCATCTGCAATTCCCACCCAGACACTGCTGCTGCAGTGCCTTGTGAGAGCACACCTAATAAAGGGATTTCTGTTCCTACAGCAAAGCTCATTTATTTCTGGCTGTGAAGGAATTCTGAGATTTAGCACAGTGCTGCTGGCCTCAGCCAGTCATTCCAACCCATTCTTTGCACATTGACTTCCCCTCCTTCCTGTGGACTGAAAAATCCATAGGTAATACATCTTCCCTTTGGGGACTATGCAGAGAACAGTAAGCCTCATTTGGCCACAAAATAGGGAGGTCTACTTGCAACTGTTGTCTGAGTTTTCATATTGTCATTTTTTCATATAATTTTCCATTAATGCCCCATTGTTTCTGGTATGGGTGTATTCTAGGAAATCCCTTGTACTTAATGTTTTCCTGCACAAGAATCAGTGGTCCTGAAGAAAAGATCAGACTCAGTCGCAAATCTGCACCTACCTTTCAGTGTGTCAATATCATAGAAAGCAGCAGCAAATCTGGTGGAGCGATGTGATGCAGAGCGGGAGTCTAAATTGGCCAGAGTCTTGAGTTTTAGCCTGCATTTCCAGAGCTTCCAGTCCTCAGAGTGAGTGATGCGAAGCAGCTCTTCCAAGCTAGATGCTCTCCTGATCTGCTGCTCTGACCGCTCCAGTGCTGACAGAGATGTCCTCTGGAAGGGAAGGAGGAAGTCAGAAGGCAGTAGCTTTACAGCCTGTCCCCACTGCAGCACATTTTGTACAAGGGGAGCACTTGTACAAAAAGACAGCACATTAACCAGCCAAGAGTGCCTGGGATGACAGGAACACACAGAAATGCCCCAGGCTTTGACAGTGCCAGGCACCAGTTTGATCTGCAGAATTTGCCCATATAAAACAGGAAGTGGAGATACCCTCTTCCTTACCCTTTCCATCACAGCCCTCAGAGCTAATTTACAAATGCAGACTTTACCACATGTATCCCCAGTCCCCAGGGAACCTGGCAGACACCAATTGCAGTGCTGCTGTGCCTGAGCTGGTCAGCCATGCCAGCATGAATGGGAAGGTGACCCTTACAGACAGCATGAATGGGTTCAACTGGTAAGCACAGCCCATGTGCTTTTGTAGCAAGGTACCTTGGCTGCCAGAACTCTGGTGCCAGCTGTGAGACACCACTGCAGGGACCAGTGACACATCTGGAAGCTGCCCTAATTACAAGGGCCCATCCACATGGCAGGCAAACACAATACTCAACATGCTGCAAAGAGCAGGATGCATCTACCATTTCCAATCCTGACTACCATTTGAGTAGTGCCCAAGTCAGACAAAGCATCCTCAAGTCCAGCCTCATCCCTGTGCCTGTGCAGCAGCATTACAGTCATTGCATTTTCCACCTGTGTGATGCATGTGACCATACTTCACTCCCACAGAACACTCCATACAAAGACCTACCCCATCAGTTTAAAGTTGTCATTCACTGAAAAAATACCTGTCTAACAGAAACTTCATATTGCACATCACTCCATAATAATACTTTTTTTCTTTGGCTGCTGCTTTCTGACATCTGTGTTTGTGCCTTTATCAAGGCAGTGAGCTGACTATTTATTTCCACTGACTCACCAGATCTACTGAAAACTGTTGCCTCCAAACCAAGTAAAAGATTATCTTTGTAAATGGCTGCATTGTGCTGTGCTGGTGCTCTCAGCTGTACTCTCTGATGATGCAGTTGACTGTACTTTTTGACTTTCAAATAAAGAGCTGCAGTGCCAGCTGTCATATATAAAATGCCAGTTCTTAAAAGCAGAGATGAAGTATAGGAAGCTGGAGATGAGGTGTGTAGCAGCCTGCAGTCTGAACCAGTAGCAAGTGACTGATCTGTATAGGACTGGGGAAAGGGTCACCTACCAGAGGAGCATTTTTAGATGAGAGCTGAAACTCAGGCACTGAGCACATCTGTTACTTGTTATTAAAACATCTGTGGCATTTATTTTGCAAAAGTACAGATGTTAGCCTGTATATACAGGCCAAGTTCATTTTTGGGTAATTACCTTCCACTGACCTAAAATTCTCTGTGTAGTTAACTCAGAATAAGTTATTTGCTCTTTTTTTTTATGCCCATACAGAACATTATATTGTGCTTCAGCAAGCTGCCATGTTTCATTACAGAGATGGCTGGTTTTCATAGGTGAATGATTTCTCATATGTTTCCTATGTGGTGAAAATTGGAAAGGACACCTCAATATTTCTGGACAAATATCTCAGAAGGTATGTGAATAGTTAACACCAGTAAGTGAATTTCAAGATAGTTTTCAAAAAAAAGGTTACCCAGAATTTTGCTGATCTGGAAAAGCTGACATTCAGCCTGAGTTCAATGCATCAAGACTTGTTCTAAGAACCACAGCTTCTATTCACTCCCATTCACAAACTGTCTCCTTGACCTTGCAAAACATGCAAGTGCGGGACTAGCACTGGCATGGTAATGGGACTAAACATACTAAAACTGAACTCTATTAACAATTAATGAGACTTCTTTCCTTTCTTTGTGGTAAGAAGATGTTCTAGCTGTATCAGCATCCAAGAATTCTACAGTGATTTAACAGAGAACCTGTAAAATGAGATGTCAGTATTCTGTAAATTAGAAGACAGGTCCCTACACTTCTTGTACTAGTCAGTAGTTTGGGACTGGCTTTTCCATTTCTTTCACTTAAATATCAAGTTTTTTATTCATGATTGTTATATGATCAAATTAGGTTTTAAATCTAAGATTAAAGTGTATAGAAAAAGTATATGTCTCCTCATGGTAAGCAAAGATCTCTGGGTTTATCTAAAGCAAGAATTTGTACTGTTTTAAGGATTTTTGTATTTTTTAAATTATACAATGTTCTTAGTGTGGACTCAAGACACTGAAATTAACTATCTTTATGACTTCACAAGTACTTTTGAATAGAAAGGGGACCGAGTTCTATTAGGAGAAGTCATTTTTATACTAAAAAATGCATCTCCATTAGGATTTGAATTCTAGTACTTAAAAAAAAAAATCTCTGGTATTGATGTATCATAATTGTATTGACAAATTCTGGTTTTGTGTGCAGGTTGTTCCATCTCATACTGGTTTTCATAGACTGAAAACTGGAGAAGTATTGTCAAAGGAAATGGAAAGAGCAGTGCTCATTACAGATTTCCCTCTGCAGTCATCAGAAATGTATCCTAATTAACTAAACCATGATCATTCAAAACTCACACAAAGCCCTTGGAAATGAGTTATCACTTTTCTGTGAGCTCCAGCCCCACTCAGCATTGCCTGAGCTATTCAACCCTGAAGGGAATCTGTTGCCTCAACTCTCTTCATGTTTCCTAAGACATAACCAAGCTCTACAGTTCAACGGAATCACCAGTTGCCTACCATCACAATTCCAGAATAACTGTCTTCCTTCTAATATTTTTCTTCTTCCTGGAGGGAACAGCTTTTATAGATGACTTTATAACTTCTTCACAGGAATCCCTATCCAGGACAGAATTTCCTGATTCCCTTTCCCATAACAACAGCACTGAGATAAAAGTATGGCCTCTCCTCTGAACACTGCTGACAGCAGGCAAGATGGTGAGCTGAAGGTACCACTAGCTTTTAAGGAAGGGATGAATCCCAAATAGTTATAGGTTTTTAGAGTATGGACATCTATTTTGTCTATGAGATAGTCACTCTTCACTCCCTGCATAGCCAAAACCGAAACTCAGATACAGGCACTGCTAGAGCGTGATTCATTTGAAATCACATTGAAAATCTTTCTGCTGTCTGCCCAGCCAGCCCAGGCTCACCAGCTCACAAGAGGTATTAGTGGGGTGGATCTTTGGCCAAATAAATCTCACCACAGGCTTTTCAGCATCTAGAAGGATATGCCTCATCTTTACACACTTTGACCATAGAAATAGCTATCCACAACTTAAAAGCATTCAAAACTAAATGCTTAAAAAATGAAAGGAGTATGGAAAGTAGATCAGCTTTCCCAGCAGGGCACTGCCCTATGGCCTCAGACACCACAGACTGAACTGCCTCTGTTGGACACTCTCTTGCTGCACCACAGCAGCCCTGAGTAGCATGTCATCAAGAGATCTTTCCAAAGCATTCATTTCTGGACACCCTGTGACATAATACCATAGATGATGTGCCATAGGGATGCTAGCACCACACAAATGTGGAGACTTCTTTCATATACTTCAGTTTAAATTCAAGGCAAACATAATCTGGTTGACTGAAAAGCCCCACTTAGAATAGTGCAGGTTTGCACAAAAACACGAATAAATGTTTCAAAATGTGAAATTGGAGGAAGATGTTAGGTTCAACAGCATCCCAAAACTACCCCTCATGTGATGATCAAGGATTTTATCCACTCTCACAGTGATATAGAGTGGACAGCAGTTAAAATAACCATTTGAACAGAAGGGGAGCTCCCCACTTAGACACAGAGCAGAAGGAAGCATGCGGAGGTCAAACTTCCATTGACATTTTTTTGAGATCCAGCTCCTTAAAAAAGCAAGAGGAGTAGAGCTGCCATCTGTCTGCTTCTCCTGACCGTAGCCAGGAGAAATAGCAGATGCTATTTCCCACTTTCCATATACCCCTACCTCCCTTTTTCAGTCTTTCTCTGATGACTATATCCCTTCTTTCCAAGTTTACATCTCATTCTCCACTCTACTCTCATCATGTTGTACTTCTTGGATCCCACAGTGCTTTTACCCCTGCTTATTTTTACCCCTGTACTTGTATTTTACCAGGTGGGAGTCTCATGAGGCCTACCTTAGTCCAAGCTGTTCTCCCTTCTGATGCAGAAGAACATCAATATTTTTTCCCTGCCATGCCTTCACTCCATTTCTCTTATGTTAAACCAGATTTTAGTAGTCAGATAAGGTGAGGTGTGACCATGTGGGATCTGTTGGTTGTAATGACTGCAACCTAGATATGCAGCAGGACTTCACTGAACTTGGTGTAGTTCACATAGGTAGCAAAATTATGATCTCTGGCCTCAGAAATCTTAAAATATACATTAAGGCTTAAGAGAGAAAGAAAACAGGGAAGGAGACACTGGCAAATGGCCAAGGAAATGTCTTTACATGCTCCCCAAATTAACAAATTACCCATAGAGCCATTTCACTGGAAAGCTCCAAATGTTCTAAACTTATCAGTACCTGTAAATGCTATTTGCCTACAAGAAATGTTTGTATAGAGCTCATCAATAGCAAATATCAAAGTAGTAGGTTTAAGTAGTTCATTCTTCTCCCTTCAGATTACTGATGCTCTTAATACCATTTTTCTAAGTATTTTATCTAAGAGTGGATTCCATACCCAGAAATAAAAATCATATTCATATTTAAATCAAGATGTATGTTCTTCATAACACTGATCTCCGATATGTTCCAAAACTCAAAAAGGAGTATCTGTTTTTCTCTATTTCAGCTATGAGCAACATCACTGACATAAGGAAATGATAACGTAGGTTAGCATTGTGATTTTTGGATAATTGCAACTTTTATCCTTCCAAAAGAAACCATAATGGGCTATCTATCTTCTTCCTAGCAATCTTGAATGCCAGAAAAACCCTAAAAGTAGTTAGCATTGGAAAGGAACAAAAGAAAAAAAGTGGTAGTACATTCAGTGGCCTTTTCCACCTTGGATGCTGGTGTAAATCAGACACTGAGTTCATTACCCCATTGATTTATGCTAATCAAATATTTAGCTTATGCATCATATCATACAGATACACAATCCCACACATAGTCTGCACTGTTCAAATTCGTCACATTCTTGAGAATTAGTATTGACAATCTCTTATCAGATGCTGCAGCTCAGCAGTTTGGAGCTTCTCCATGCTTGATAAGCTCCTAATTTTCTTGCCTAAGAAAAAATACCCTGTGCCCTATTCAAACAGATGTCTCAGTCAGAAGAACCCACGTTCGCAGAATGACTTTTTCTTGCATGTCCCACTCTTTCCAGCATGACACAGATGTTTTTTTGCATTCATGCCATGTTTCAGGATCTCCCAGAGTATTTTGAACAACAGAGGGATGCATGGTGAATAATATTTTGTGTGCACGAGAAGACAAAAATAAAGGTTGGTCAAAATCCATATTTTCTCTATCTGAGGAAAGTCCTGTTTGCATTTCACTCTGTACTCAAGCACACCCTCAGACCTAGGAAATACACCCTGAAAGCTTATGCAGATGACTACTTGCATTAAGCCCCAGCCTCACAGTCTTTATCCACAGTGGGACATAAACCTCTGCATAAAGTTAAACACGTGTAAGAGCTCTTGTGAAAATGAATGTTTTTTCTGAGTTAAGAGTCACAGATACTATTGTGGCAAGTGCTGCATAAATACCAGTGGAAATCTTCAACATTATCACTGCATCTGGGGCCAGGACAAATGATTAAGGAACCTCTCAATAACCTTGCACTCTTTTATGATCCATTCTCTCAGCGGTGAAATGATAAAAAGAAGGCAGCAGCTTTATCTTGCCAGGGAAAGCAGATTGTTGCTATGTAACAGAGTAATGATTCTCTTAATCCCGTTGTATCACAAACATGGCTAAACAGGTTTAAGCTAAATTCATACTAAATCTTTCAAAATTAACTAATCTGAGGGGCAAAGTTTCATCTCAAATGAGGGCACTTGGACATCAACAAAGAGTGCTGGCAACTCATGAGGACAGTTTGAACCTTTATGTGAGTATTGTGTGCTTATAGGCACCAGAAACACCTGCATTCAGTTCAAAAGAAGTCATGTAGAAGACAAAGACTTGATGTAACCAGAAGCTGATTTCCCTCTTTTCCATCTCTGCCCAAAGGCTATTCTCAGAACTAGATTTAAACCAGTTAAAATACTAGCTAGATGATTCATCACCACATGAAAATACCAAGGATCTTTGCTGCTATGTATGCTACACCTGAAAATAACCTCTTCTTCCATGATGAATTCCATGAGGTGTTTTTAACACATTTTATGAGCTGATCATAGTTACAGGCATATCTTGCAGAGATAGAGTGCCTACAGCTCTCCGTGACCCCCCAGTCCTTAAAAATAAACAAAAGCTGATGCTATGGGTCATTCACCCAACTGACTATGAATTAGTTATCTGAGACTCCTATTGTAGTTGATGGAGAAAAATAGATCCATTTGGTGCAGATTCATCTCATTCTTAAGTCTGTTGGATAAACTGTGCCTCCATATTGTCTCTTTCTCTTCATTGACTCTGAAGGAGTTGACTGGTCACTGTCTCAGCTGTAGCTAAGTGACCTGAATCCCACTCAGCTGAAAGCAGTCAGATGAAATCTCCTTTCCTTATTCAAAGCACAAGCAATTTATGAGGGACATCAGTCAAATTTTCAGGTACAGAAATATAAACAACCAGGAAACGCAACTGCAGTGGGGTCTGAAGGACCTGGGACTGGCTGAAGGACAGAACTGGCAGCTGCTTGGACAGAGGAAACCACTTCATTCCCTGCTTCAAAGCCATGGGATAGTTGCCCAGCCATGCTGTGTCTCACAGCACACAGACTGTGAGCTGATGTGGCCAGGGAACAGCAAGGGAGTTCCTGTGGAAAAGTCTTGTTCTCTCTTGGCAGGAAAATAGGGCAGCTCCTGCCATTGTGAGGCAAAGACATAGATCTACATGGTGTCTGAAGGTCTCTTGTTTGACCATTTTCCTGATGAGGATGGCAAGCTTGTGTGGAGTCTCTGCAGTAAGAGGAACTCCTTTTGAGGATTTTCATCATTATTATTAGGATTTTTAACATTGTTGTGGCTCCTGGTAGTATGGGGTCAGGCACAAACACAAAATGAAGGGACAATCTTTCACCTGGTGTCTACAACTGAAGTAAAAGACAGGAGAACACAGAGGAAGGCATTCATCCAAAGAGGTGAATACCAAGGAAATACTGAAAATACTGCTCAGAGTGAGGGGCCACAAATTTGAGATAGTCTCAACCATTGCTAAATTTTATCATAACAAAGATTATCTATAATACAGCATGTTGTATCCTTGGGGTGTTGCATAATGGGTAATAAAATAGTGAGAGGATCTTCTGCAGCTTGAATACATCAGGCTTGCCGGAGTGACTGCCTTATCAACAAGAAACTGCATCACCCCATAAACATCCAGCATGAGGCATCTAACTCTTCCACATGTCTGACACATACTATTTTGCACTAATTTTATCATCACCATTGTATTTCATTTCTGAGGAGAGGAAGAACATCTACTTTTCAACAGTTCAAATAAAATCAGAATTTTGATTCTCTTTCAGCTATGTACTTCTGATGTATGAAGTTCCATCACTGGCTGTATCCCCTGTGGCAGCATGACTAGTGCACAGATAAGCTATTTTTAATTACAGTGACCATGGCCACAGAGAGACAAAGCAATGAGATACGTTGACTTCCTACCAGTATTGTTCCCTGAAACAAATGGGCTTGTCATGGGATTTTTCGGTTACTGTTACTTGTCTTTGCCATCATTATCAGAAACATGGATGAGTTTTAGGAGAATGCAGTACTTCATTCTACCTTCAAATGGTCACTGTTTAAACAAATATTCAAATCTTTTCTAATACTTAGAAAAAAAATGTTTAGTCTCTCTCTGTGCACTGTCTTATACAAACTAAACATTCACTTGATCATGACAGTTACAGCATTAATAACCTATAGGGATATGCTGCTTATGGTGAGGACAAGTTTAGGCCCTCTGAGGCAGATTTCCAGTTGTCGCTTTTTTAAAAGGGTGCTTTCCCCCGTGAGAATTGTATTGAAAACATAGAGATGTATTGTCCAAGTGTATAGCAAAACAAAGAATATGCAGCTGGGCTGAATTCCATCTTTAGGAGGTTGAAAATGGACTCAACATTGTTTCCTCAAATATGAGTTAGTAAGGACTGTACTACAGTTGAGAAACCCTACAGTTTCTTCAGGTATATGATCATTAAAGAAGCTGGGGTTTTGGGGCTCAGAGGCAAAGTACCAAGGAAGCACTTTTTTTGTTTTTAGAAAGTCTTCTCAGGAAACTGCTTGCTAATATATTCAGCTGTACCTTCTACTACAGCATTTTCTGTAACTGTGTTGAAGGGAGACTATAAAAATACATGTGTTAGACATGTATGGCCTGGCTGTAATGCCCTGACAACTGCTCCTGCTGTGCCTGCAGAGGAGGATATAGCACTCTGAGTGGAAAGCCTGGAGATCACCTTTATGCCCTCATCAGTGCCTGCATGCCCAAAAAAAGATCAAGAACTGAAGAGAAGGCATGGGAAAAAAAAACCAAAACACTTTTACTTCCCTCACACACAGCCCAGGAAAAACCTCTCCCTTGCCTGCCTGGAGAGTTAAAGGGTGTTGTCCTTGGATGTGTCCTCTCAGGAAAGGGTGACTCTGTGATCACACTGCTTCATCCTGAAGTGCTGTGTGTCATGGCTGGTGAGAGAGAAAATGCACAGAGCCCTATTCTCTAAGAAGAGTAGTGGAGAATTGCTAGAGCACAAAAAGAAGGACTGACAGATGTGTTACCTTTGAGTTTGTGAGGAACATAAAATGGTAAAAATAATAGTTTGAGCGGGTGTGTTATGAGGGGTCAGAGGGCTGACAGTGAGACACTTGAGACTGTTACATTTCTCACTGATATAGATGCGATGTTTGAGGGCCTCTTTTGCTAAAACCTTGTCAGTACATCATCTGATCAAGACCCAAAACTGAAGGAGAAGCAACCTCTAGACTGCTCCGTCTCTGATGTTCAGTGTGGCAAAAAGTTCCTTTCAGACTACCCTCCCTGGGAGTCTGTGTCCTTGGGCTACAGCCTTATTTCTAGTGAAGACAGGAGACTTAATTACTTGTTTCCTAAACTTAGTGGCCAAAGTGGTGATAAAACAGCTTCTACTTTAGCTGAAGATGATATGTTTTCACAAATAAATCATATTATCTACCCTATGGCTTCAAGAGGACAACTGGTTTATATTTTGCATGGCCTTTTGAACTAGAATAGATCTTTAGTGGTGCTATAACAAACAAATCAGACTTCTTGCACTTTAGTAGCATGCTTACATTATCAAAATCCTCAGAGATGAGACATTTTTGTTGCTGTATTATTGTTTGAATGAGGGAAACTATTCAAAACAAAGAACTGAAAACATCAGAATTGTACATGATTTTGTGAAAGTGTACATCTCAGAATGTTTCTTATGCATCTTCATGTCCAAAACAATCATAGACTGATTAGATTTTATCAAAATAATTCTCACGGCTATTTACTTTTATTCAACTAGATCTTTACACCAAAATGTGGGAGTTGTTGTTTGTTGTTTTTTGGTTTTTGTTTTTTTTTCCAGCCAGCAAACAACTACAACTCTCATTAAACAGCTATTTCTTCTCAGGTCTTTTGACTTTTGTGGGAAACAGACTTAGAGCAGCTGAAATGTGATTTTGGAGGTAATGACATTCACTGTGCATCATTTTGGATGCAGTGATGGAAAAGCCAGATGGACAGACGGAATAAAAGAGTAGGTCTACTATGGTGTGGAGTTTCTTCCTGTTCAAGCCTATTCATCTACACTGAGAGTTTACCTTTAGGCCCTTCCTACAGTGATCACACAAAGTATATTTGATTGGTCAATGAAAGGACACAGAGGGAGTCTCATAAATGTCCAGAGTGGTAATTCATTGATATATCCCAAATGCTACTGACAGCTTTGGAAGTCTTTGAGTATGTTTTCTGAGCCTCTCTCTGTATGCTTGTTTGCATCATCTTGCATTGCTTCAATTTGTTCATGCAGCCGTGTTACTCAGTCCAGAGCACAGCTGGAAACATTGTGCAGAATGTACTTCATCATACACAGTGGTAGGTGCTAGTCTAACACCATGACAGGGTACACATGTCTAAAATAGCATGTTATATGTGTTTACAAAGAGTGTGTCCAGACTGAGTCACTTTCTCTTGATATTTGTCTTTGGAAGTCACTGGGGTTTGGACAGTTATTTTGGAATGGCTCAGAAACAAATATCTGAATGAAATCAGATGACTATGTATTCTTTTAATACTTGAAAATATTTTTATTTGAAAGTTCCTTCAGTTAGTGCTTTAATAGGTTTCTAGGTTTGCCCCAAGACACTTTAATAAATGTTTTGGAAGTGTGACTAGCCAATTGGACAGCTGGGTTTCAAAATGTCACTTCAGAAAGCAAAGCCATTGCCAATACCAAATGAACTTATGTTACCCCAATCACATGCACACATTTTCCTGGAATTGTAATTTTTCTTAAGTAATATTTCCCTAGCAGTTCAAGAAAGTATCTTAATGTGGTTTCTGAGTCACATTTCTAATTGAAGTGAAAAGTTTTACCTGTGTGTATGGCACATTCTCTACATGCAATGTGACATACAATACAGCATGATGCAACTTTTTTGCAATTCAACCCGACTTAAATAGAATTCCCTCCCCAACTGCACGCAAATAGTGACCATGCTGGAGACAGTGACAATGAATTTGCAAAACTAACCCAGCATGCTTCCAATCTGAAAGCATGGCTCAGACAGAGCCATTCTAACATCCTGATAATGAGGAGAGCAATCACTCCTTTCCAAATCCATGTGGTGCCTACAATGGATTACTGAATCCCATGTGTTCTACTGCACAACCATAGTACTAATGTATGTATGACTCTGCTGAAGCAGTAAGGACTTTAGATAACATTCTACTGATAAATGAATGATCTCAAACTTTAAGTCACATTTTTGGGAGAAATAGAAAAAAAATATGCAGGTATCCTTCAGGAATCTGAATTCTTCTTAACGTGAGTAAAGTAAAATACTGTGCTCAATTCTTCTGCTACTTATTGACACATAGGCCTATATATATATCTTTCACAAGGATATCAAAAAAAAAGAGCAAATTCTGCTTGGTCTTCCACTGGGCCATGGAGTCTCTGCAGCTGTAGTGGGGGCAAGCAGCATTTTGTCTCCATTCCTCAAATCCCAACAAGAAATATGAACAATTGAAAAACATGCTGGGAAGGTAGGGAACAGGCAGGGAAGTAGATAAGAGACTGGCACACAGTGAGAGAAATAAGGAATTCCTAAGGAATAACGGTTTCTGTAGGAAAGGTATCATAGCAGATTTACTTCCCTGCAGAAAAATATCTCAGGTCTACTTTTTATCCTCCAGCAAAGCTGAGCAATAGAGTCATCTGGGGACTACATCTCAGAGCCAAGCCCAATAAACAGCAATGGCCAGTTTTGTAACTGGGCTTACTTGCCTCAAGAGAAAGATCTAAAGAATCACAGATCCCAGACATTTAGTGATAACTATAAAAACTACTTTTAATGGGAATAAGAATTAATGAGTTACCACCTACAACAACTGTACCATATTTATTTTTCACAAATACCAACACCATGTTCACAGGAGATAAGACACAAGTAAACCTTGCTCAGATCTGGTCTGAAACAGTAACGGTATTGGTCAGAACAAAATCTGCAGGCACAACAGCAGAGGTCTCACAAGGCAAAGTTTGCACCAGGATTTTTTTTTTTTTTTTCCTCTGTTTTCAAAGCAGACTATTTCTCTGTTTGGCTCCTGTGAGAGCCTGAATCAATACCACCACATCAGTGATTAGAAAGAATGCAAATGCCTGTGAGGGAGAAAGCACAAGTAGACTGCAGAAAACAGAGGAGTGCAACACTTGCTGAGCCTGAGATGACTGCTTGTTTTGCTTGCCTTGTGACCACAGATTAACAGAAAGTTGCTTCACTGCCCTCTGAACCTGCCTTCCTGCCCTCCCTTGGTTTCACAGAGTTTCAAATGTGAGACAGGTCTGATGTCAAAGTTTAATTAGCTCTGTCTTCATTTCAAACAGCTAACTACTAGAATGAATTCCTAAAATGCTGCATCTAGTTAATCTAAACAGCCTGATGTACTTCTCAGAGCTCTGCTCTATCCTCAGACATTACAAACCTATCTGAGGTGGACTGGACTGGAACAGCAGCTGGAAGGGATTTTTCTGCTATTTCTCATAGGCAAGAACAGCTTTTGATAAAGTAGCAATGTGCTAGTAGTTCCCTTTCCAAATTGATAAGAGCCAAGGTCAGATGCCATGTGGTATGGCAACAATACAGAATTGTTCTCTTATCCTTCACTGTACCTTGTCAAGGCAGTAGTAGATAAGTCAGAACAAATTGGCTTTCCTCATAACCTCCCTGATAGCTTCCCACTCCTGAAGGAAAAACATAAATAATTATTTCTACAGGAATGAGGCATGTACATTTTCACCTGTTTTTGGATTATCATGCCTATAAGAGGTGGTAATCACAGAGAATCAAAAGCAGCAGTGACAAAGTTGGGATAATAAGATACTTCTGAAAACCACAGTTTCATAATCTTTATTTAAAGGAGTCTGCTGACTTTGAAAGGAGGCTGGATGTGAGGATGAATAGCCTGGTTTAAACAGACAGTTTCCAACAACCTTTAGAGTTGCTTTTTCTAGGTGATGTGAAGTTTGCAGTACATTCAGGAGTTGCCTTGCAGGAAGATCACCCATGGGATAGATCTGTTAGAATCTGTTTTCTAGAAACTGAGCAACATTTGCAAGCAGTTATCGGAAAGCTAGGTAGATCTGCCTGAAAAACAGTGTCAGTGGTAATTACAGAGATAAAAACTTATGTCCAGCTCTCCTGCTCAGGTTTCTTTGCAGAGCTCTGGTTTTGGTCATACAGACAGACCGCAGCTGGCTCTAGAAAGCAAGAGATGCAAAGAGCTTCCCAATTCCTTCTCCTTATGGTGTGATGGCTCTCCAGTATTTCCATGCCATCCTAAGGGCAAGGCATTCTCCACTTGAGTGGTTCAGGACCTGAGGATCATGAGGAAGTGCTGTTGCATTCTCACCAGCAGACAAAGACTATGTACTAGCTGTGTTTGGAAAGTGGCTTCCACCTCCGTCCAGCTCACAATGACAACATGAGGTTGTTCAATCTAAGAAGATCTGTTAGAACAAAAATGACTACTCAAGGCTGTATCGATGTTTGGTGCAGAAGTAAAAAAGGTTTAGCTGTGGAAAAGGAGAGCATGTAACAGACAGTAGACATGTTTACCTTCCAGGCTAAGCATATCTAACCCCCCAGTCTTCTGATCAGAAATCATATTTCTAGTTCAGTGATACTGCTCAGGACTATCAGGTGTGGGCTTCTTTGTAACGAACCAAAAGAGGGTTCACTGTGGGTACAAGACCTCTGAAAAAAGAAAAGGCTGCAAGTCTGTCATAACTTGGGCATTACCAGTTGTCTCTTCTTTTGCCTTCTCCCTAATATTTTATTAATGTTGTAAGGGGCAAAATAGGGCAGGGAGCAATGAGAATCAAATTCTCAGCGTTCAAGAATTTGCAACCTCATTAGAGAAGCAGTTTTAGTGTTGGAAGGCAGAAGCAGCTCTGATAGATCATTGGCTTTTCTTGGCAAAAATTTTGCCTTAACTCTGGTGAATATAGGACATAGCTCTTTGCATCTAATTCTAAATTTATGGAAAAAGTGGCCTGTCTGTCGTTGCTCTAGGAAAGGAAAAATGTGTGGGGGAGAGACAGGAAAAGAGACAGAGAGGTTTGCGGTTCCCTAGCTGAGGGGTTCCAAACTGTAAGAGACTGTCAGGACAAAGCTTCAACAAGGAATTTTTAAAGCATTTCCTAATTAAAAAAAAAAAAAAATTAAAAAAAATTGTCAGCAAACCCATGTGGAAATCTAACTGCTCAACGAGAACTGCATGTCAGGCTGGCATCCTGAACCAAGCAACTGACATGCAAGGCAGAGGGCTTGCTGCCAGTCTTGATGTGAATTCAGCTAAGGAGCCTCTGCTTGATACCTGCGCTGCTGCGCTGTCGCTGTCTGAGGCTGCCCAGCGCTTCCCATCATGAGACTGTTTTCCAGTTGTTTATAACACTGCCAGACATTGGATGTTCAGGATGAAACTTTCCATGCTGGATGTCTGCCTCAAAACGATTTAATTTTTCTTTTTTTTTTCTTTCTCAGTCAAAAAGATTTCACTGCAGTTGAGGATGAAGCTCCTTCTTTACCTGCACAAAACCATTTTCTGTCAGTCTCGTTTTTGAAAACATCTGGAATTTCCCTGCTGTGGATCACAGATGTGAATTTTTGACACCTGAGGAACCTTTGTTGGCCCAAGGTGTCTACTGCTCTCTCTTAAAAAAATCTGTGCAGATGTAAAAACCTCTGGAAGCAACAACACATTGCTGCCCCAATCTAGCACCTAGATGCTTGGTAGATTGGACCTTTGCTGACCCCTCTCCATTTGGGAGTGGATCAGGACATGGGTGCAGGCCACCGTAGGTCCAGCCCATGGGACTGAGAGCAGGGAACCTGCCCTTCCTCTCCCTCAGGCCACAGGGGTTGGGCAACCTGAGAAGGAAAGGTGACAGATTTTCCTGTAAAAGGGGAAGGAGGTGAACACTGATGGAGGAAGGCTAGTCCTGGCCAAGGAGGCTGAAAGCATCTGGGGGGACCAGAATAGAAAGTGGGGTCAGGGAAAGGAAAGCTGGGAAGCCATAACCACAGAGACAAAAGTGAGAAGCTAGGGATGGAGGAGGGAAGTGGACACCATGGTCAGACATGACTGGAAAGCCAAAGTGCCCAGTAGGGCTGTATCTGAGGAACTTGGACAGACATCCTGAGTGTCTGAGAAAGAAGCAGGACATCCCCACTTAGGAGAAAGCAAGTGGGAAGTAGGGTGACATATGGAGAGCACAAACAGGAGCCCAGTAGGGAAAGAGACCCCGAGTCCTGGCGGTGAGGAAACATGGGTTAAATGCTGTGAATGGATCAGGTCAGGAATGGAGAGAGGAAGGAAAAGTTGGCCTTATGGGCAGGGGACAGGAAGTCTCAGGAAGTCAGATCTGAAAAATCCTACTCTAAGGTGAGGCTTTTGCTTACATTTTGTTGCATGTATTATATTCAGAAGAAAGGCACACCGGCCTTGGTGTGCACATAGAGGGAAAAGGGACTCCTATACCCGGAAAAGGATGGAATTTCTGAAGGGCTCTGAAAAGCCAAGTGCAATGGAGATACTTTCTGAACCACGCCAGCTTGTACATAAGGTTTTTAACATTCATGGCATTAATTAGGATATTTGCAGAAGAGGGATAAGAGAGTATTTAAATCCTTAGTCCCCTGAAACTCTATCACATGATACCACACTGACACCACCTGATGGTTTAAACCATCAACAGGTTTAAAACTTCAGATATCCTGGGAAGACCCCAGCTACTTGAACTCATATAACAGTGACGAGAACAAGTTGCTATTGGTTAACCTTTCTTGGGTCTCATTAATTGCATATTACTTGTTTCTTATCCAGGTAATACTGCCATTGATCTTAAAGAACTTAAAAAAAATAAGGTATGGTAGTTGAATGCAATACATAATTTCTGTGTTCTGCAAATTCAGCTTGATGTGCAATCAGTAAGAACAGACATAACTCTGTGCATGTACCATTAAACACTGTAACATGAAGGACATTTTGTGGGGTATATCCACATATATGTACACACAAAAGCCCACAACTTGTACATGCTAAAATAACCCAGAAAACTAACATACTGTGTAAAACTTTACAAGAAAAATAATCAACAGCTTAGCAAAAAAGTCTGTCCACACAGAAAAAGCCAAAGCAAGTGGAAAAACAGTCTTTTACTTGTAGCCATCAGTGGCAAATGCATGTGAAACACAGGTCTTTGTAGTGTGATCTACACAATACCTTTAGGAAATTCTTGGAAAGTAACAGTGATATGTTATTACACACAGTACCCTGTGGCTAAGCTGACTGCTCGAAAGTGTTAGCACAATTTCAATAAAAACAGGTCTACATATGTTGGATGAACAACTCTTTCACAGTGAATAAATGATAAAACAGTTTAAATTAGCAAGAAGAGTGCTTGCATTTATTCTAGCCTAGGTGGATGTGATTTTAAAATTTCATTAAAGTACTAACTAGTGATTTACTATTATGCTGAATAAACTTGTGTCCCATGTGAGGACAGAATTATCATCACTGCCAATTATATAATGGTTAGTATTCCATACTAGAAAGCACTTTCTGGTTTAAATAAAGTGATTTCTACATATAAGTAACCAGTGATTTGTCATGCACTGCATAAAGCTAATGTATACAAGACTAATTACTCTGGTCCTAATGCCTTCAAAGAACTGACTGCTGAGGTTGTAAATAAAAAGCTTGTGAATGGTGAGCAGGCAAAGGGGTTAGTCATTAGTCATCCTGAGGCACACATCGCTCACCACTTCTAACTTCTTGTGCTGGCAACAGCAGTCTGCAATTAGGCACATAACTTAGCATTTCTTTTCTAAAACACAGATCAGCATGTGGTGCAGTTCACAGACTAGTGTGTGGTCATCTCCTGAAAGCGGGAGGTTTTTCTGAAGTGGAAACAAAAGTATTAGCTTATTTTGCTGTGTTATTGAAAAACAAACATAATTTTCTGGACCACACACTGAATTAATCATCTTTGAACATGCTGCACACATAGAAACTTGTTCCAGTTTTTGTTCTGATTTTTCTAAATGATTGTCCTGGATGTTCTCACATTGTCTCAGGAAGTCAGATCTGAAAAATCCTACTCTAAGGTGAGGCTTTTGCTTACATTTTGTTGCATGTATTATATTCAGAAGAAAGGTTAATACCCAAGCAATTTGCTCTGTTATTAGTAGTTGTTGCTTATTTTAAAGAAATAGATAACATTTCCTAGTAAAAGAAAAGAAAAATATTTCTCCAACTCCTGGAAAACAAGTGAACAACTGATGAACAACACGTGTAATTAGAGGAAAAATTTCAATACCAGGATATTAATTGTGCAATTATAAAGACTTGAAATAAAAAATATATTTAACAAGTATTCTAAATGCTCTGACTTACCTTTTTGTTTAGATTTTGCTTTTATTTTGCCTGACTGACACTAAAAGTTTAAATTAAGAACAAAGTATTTAACAAGTACTTTATAATACATAGAGACAAAATATTAAGCAGCAAATATGGATTTAACTTCTTTATGGATTCTCTTTCATTTCTGGCTGCTAAACATCTGTGCAACTAAACCTCAAAACAAACAAACAAACAAACAAAAAAAAAACACCAAAACCCAACCAACCAACCAAAAAACAAAAACAAACAAAAAAAAAAAAACCACAAAAAATAAATAAAAAAACCCAAACAAACAAAAAAAACCCCACCAAGCACCAAAACAGCAAAATTACCAGCACCTTGCACATTAAATATATGTAATTCTGACAATTTGGATGATTAAGAATGACAGCAAAGATCACCTACCTTCACAGATCCATTCTCATAGTCAGATCCTTGCAGCAGATGTAGAAGAGAAACTATGAAAATGTTCACAGTTGCCCACGGTTTGTACATTCTGATGTTTAAAATCCACAGGTTACTACGCAGTCGTCGTCACACAGCTAGAGGCGTCTCTTTCAAAATGCATTTCTCTATCACCAATAGAGAAAAGGAAAGCTTCCAGAATTTCTCTTCTATACTCACAAATAATTCCAATATCCAAGAGTCAAAATCTATCTCTTTACTGCTCAAAACAATTGTAAGTTCTTCTATAGATTGTAATTTCTTAGAGCAGATTTTAGATATGTTTGAAAGAAAATCATTATAAGGGTTTAAATAGGTATCTATCTGTATATATACACATACACGCTCACAAGTGATCAGGTATGGATTCTAGTTAATGCGTTTAATATATCTTCCATCAGGACAGAAAGAAGCATTCAAAATCCATCTGTGGTCCAGAAACTGAAAGAAATCTGCTCTGTTCTGTGCTCCGTGTTACAGCAGGCTTTTAAGATGGTAGTGTAATGGCCAATGTTTTGAGCTCGAGAGCTGTAATCCAACTCTGTATTAAAACTTTTTTCACAACCTTCATGGAAGCCTGCAGAAGCATGTGTCTTAAATCTGATACAGACTTTGGCAGTAACACAGCCAAATTTTGGCTCTAATCCCATTTTGTCCCTACCAATAGCGTAGCAGTTTTTAAACTAACTGATGCAATCTAGATTCCCATTATTTTAAAGAAGATTACCTGAAACATGAAACTTCAGCACACGTTCTTACACAGCACACATATTTTAAGTTACTTCTTTAAGGGAAAAAAAAAAAAAAAAAAAAAAAAAAGGAGGGAGGGAAAGGGAAGGAGAAAGACTGACTTTCTTTAATGTGTCCTATCTTAGGTGGCATTGGGTTTTCTGAATAGATTTTTAGAAGGAAAGTTAAAAACTATCTTTGACAACAAACAAGATCTTGATTTTTTTAATGAAAGCTCATGAAGCTACAAACATAAAGGAAAAAAAAAATCTATTTTTATTGCAGCAAAACACAGTAATTATTTCTGCCCTGAGATCTGCATGCATTTTCCCTGTATATTTCAACAGTTTAAAGCCAAAATGTAGATCTAGCATTTAAAACTATAACACAGACAAAAGCTCTGATAATTATGCATGTTAAATCTATATTGCTGTATTGATATAATATATTGGGTTCAGGAGAGTAGTTCCACTGTCACATGCCTTAGGGTTTGCAGAAACAGACTCTACAGTTTTTAACATAAAACAGTCACATACCTAGTATTTCAGAGCACCGCTTTCCTACCTCTGACATCCAAGCAGTAGCTCTCTCAAATGCAAGTCACACTTCTGTAACTATCATTAGCTTGCATAATTTCTTAACTATTCTACACAAACAGACATTGGAGAGAAAATTGACTCCAGTCTTTCCAGCTGTTCCCAGTTAATTGAGTCATTAGATTTTAAAAACATATATATAACTGTATTATTTTTTAGCTTTGTCTTTTGCCACTTGTTTTGTGAAAGCACTCTCTTTCTCATTTTTAGTCTTTCTCCCCCACCCAGCCCACACTGGACAGCAGGAATTTTACCTTTTTGAACTGTATGTGAAAAAGCTGCTGTCTCTGTGTACCTGATTCTCCCACTCACACCTTTCCATCACCCAGGCTGCCAGTCATATTCACACACAGGCCCCATCCTACAAGGGACATTCTGTGTCTGTACAGTTTACCATCAAAATAATTATTTCATTCATCATTTTAAATTAACTGGTTAACTAATGCTTATGTCCAGACACCTTGACCTCATTTAATGTCTCCGTTTCCCTTTTGATACTAATATCCATCTCACTGCTGTAGCTGAAATCTTGCTAAAGCAAATGAGTGCACCTTAGCCTGGGATGCACTGCTTCAGCATGAGGGATCAAACAAAAAATAATCACTATACTTTCAGGACTTTAAAATAACTTTCTATTGACCTGTAGTTAACTGGGGGGGAGTGCCTAGCCATCAACATCTCTCATTTATGGGATTATTATTTGATTAGATTCACA